>JAVSCE010011330.1:0-210424 GCA_032199065.1 Smutsia gigantea | reverse complement strand
GGCTAGACAGTAGTCCAGTTTCATTCTCTTACATGTAGCTGTCCAGTTTTTCCAACACCAGCTGCTGAAGAAGCTGTCATCTCCCCATTGTATGTGCTAGGCACCTTTATCAAATATTAATTGACTGTATATGTTTGGGTTATGTTTGGATTTTCTATACTGTTCCACTGGTCTCTCGGTCTGTTTCTGTGCCAATACCAAATTGTCTTGATTACTGTAGCTTTGTAGAAGAGCTTGAAGTCGTGGAGAGTATTTGCCCCTATTTTATTCCTCTTCTCAGGATTGGTTTGGCTATTCGGGGTCTTTTGTGGTACCATATGAATTTTAGAATTATTTGTTCCAGTTCATTGAAGAAAGCTGTTGGTAGTTTGATAGGTATTGCGTTGAATCTGTAGATTGCTTTTAGGTAGTATAGCCATTTTGACAGCTGACATTCTTCTCTTGTGTCAAGAGAGCATGGGATGCTTTTCCATTTGTTAGTGTCCTCTTTAATTTCTCTTAGAGGTTCAGGGTTTTCAGAGTACAGTCTTTCACTCCTTCTAGGTTTATTCCTAGGTAATTTTATTCTTTTGATGCAATTGGTGAATGGAAACGGTTCTTCTGATTTCTCTTCTGTTAGTTCATCATTAGTGTATAGGAAAGCAACAGATTTCTGTGTGTTAATTTTGTATCCTGCAACTTTGCTGAATTCAGATATTAGTTCTAGTAGTTTTGGAATGGAATTTAGGTTTTTTATGTACAGTATCATGTCATCTGCAAATAGTGACAATTTGACTTCTTCTTTACCAATCTGGATGCCTTGTATGTCTTTGTTTTGTCGGATTGCTGTGGCTAGGACCTCCAGTACTATGTTGAATAACAGTGGAGAGAGTGGGCATCCTTGTCTTGTTCCAGATCTTAGATGAAAAGCTTTCAGCGTCCCGCCGTTAAGTATGATGTTAGCTGTGGGTTTGTCATATATAGCCTTTATGATGTTGAGGTACTTGCCCTCTATACCCATTTTGTTGAGAGTTTTAATCAGGAATGGATGCTGAATTTTTGTCAAATGCTTTTTCAGCATCTATGGAGATGATCATGTGGTTTTTGTTCTTCTTTTTGTTGATGTGGTGGATGATGTTGATGGATTTTCAATGTTGCACCATCCTTGCATCCCAGGGATGAATCCCATCTGATCATGGTGTATGATCCTCTTGATGTATTTTGAATTGATTTACAATATTTTGTTGAGTATTTTGCATCTACGCTCATCAGGATATTGGTCTGTAATTTTCTCTTTTGGTGAGGTCTTTGCCCAGTTTTGGTATTAGAGTGATGCTGGCTTCATAGAATGAGTTTGATAGTATTCCCTCCTTCTATTTTTTGAAAATCTTTAAGGAGAATCGGTGTTATTTCTTCTCTATATGTCTGGTAGAATTCAGAGGTGAATCCATCAGGCCCGGGAGTTTTGTTCTTGGGTAGTTTTTTGATTACCGACTCAATTTCGTTGCTGGTGATTGGTCTGTTTAGTTTTTCTTGTTTCTTGCTTCTTATCGTCTTGGGAAGGTTGTATTTTTCTAAGAAGTTGTCCATTTAAGTGTTTTCCAGCTTGTTAGTATATAGATTCTCATACATTCTTATGATTCTTGTATTTCTGTGGGGTCTGGTCGATTTTTCCTTTCTCATTTCTGATTGTGTTTATGTGTGTGCGATTCTCTTTTCTCTTAATGAGTCTGGCTAGGGGTTTATTCTATTTTGTTTATTTTTTCAAAGAAATCAGCTCGTTTTATTGATTTTTCTATTGTTTTATTCCTTTCTCAATTTTATTTATTTCTTCTCTAATCTTTTATTATGTCCCTCCTTCTGGTGACTTTGGGCCTCATCTGTTCTTCTTTTCCAATTTCAGTAATTGTGTCTTTTAGACTATTCATTTGGGAATGTTCTTCCTTCTTAAATAGGCCTGGATTGCAATATACTTTCCCTCTTAGAACTGTTCCTTGTTGCCATCAAAGCCCCACAGAAGTTCTGGCTTTGTGTTGTTGTTGTCATTAGTCTCCATATATTCTTTGATTTCTGTTTTGATTTGGTCGTTAACCCATTGATTAATTAGGAGAGTGTTGTTAAGTCTCCATGTATTTTTGAGCCTTTTTGTTTTCTTTCCAAAATTTAATTCTAGTTTTATACCTTTGTTATCTGAGAAATTGGGTGGTAGAACTTCAATATTTTTGAATTACTGAGGTACTTTTTGCGGCCTAGTATGGGGTCTATTCTGGAAAATGTTCCATGTGCACTTGAGAAGAATATGTATCCTGTTGCTTTTGGGTATAGAGTTCTGTAGATGTCTGTTAGGTCCATCTGTTCTAGTGTGTTGTTCAGTGCCTCTGTGCCTTACTTATTTTCTGTCTGGTTGATCTGTCCTCTGAGTGAGTGGTGTGTTAAAGTCTCCTAAGATGAATGCATTGCTATCTATTTCCTCCTTTTTAATTTGTTAGTATTTGAACTACATATGCTGGCGCCTCCTGTGTTGGGCATATATATTTATAATGTGCTATATATCTTCTTGTTGACTGGACTTTTATCATTATGTGCTGTCCTTCTTATCTTTACTTCTTTCGTTTTGAAGCTCCATTCTTGTCTGATACAAGTACTGCAAATACCTGCTTTTTTCTATTTGTTGTTTGCATGAAATATCTTTTTCCATCCCTTCACTTTTAGTCTATGTATATCTTTGGATTTGAGGTGAGTTCCTTGTAGGCAGCATATAGATGGGTCTTGCTTTTTTATCCATTCTGTTACTCTGTGTCTTTTGATTGGTGCATTCAGTCTATTTACATTTAGGGTAATTATTGATAGATATGTACTTATTGCCATTGCTAGCTTTAGATTCGTGGTTACCAAGGGTTCAAGGGTTGCTTCTTTACTATCTAACAATCTAACTTAACTTTCTTGTTAAGTTATTGTAAACACAGTCTGATGTTTCTTTCTTTCTCTCCCTTCTTATTCCTCCTCCTCCATTCTTCTATAATAGGTGTTTTATTCTTTGCCTTTAGTTAGTATTTGGATGGTCTGCTTTCTTTGCTATGATTTTATTTTCTCTGGTGACATTTTTTTTTTTTTTTTTTTACTTCCATCTAGAGCAGTCCATTTAAGATATCCTGTAGTGGTGGTTTACAGACGCAAATTCTCTTAACTGGCTTATCTGAAATTGTTTAATCCCTTCTCCATCATATTTAAATGATAATCGTGCTGATATAATATTCTTGGTTCGAGGCCCTTCTGTTTCCATTGACAAGTAAATATATCATGCCATTTCCTTCTTCTGGCCTGTAAGGTTTCTGTTGAGAAGTCTGATGATAGTCTGATGGGTTTTCCTTTCTTTGTAGGTGATCTTTTTTCTCTCTCTAGCTGCCTTTAATACCCTGTCTTTATCTTTGATCTTTGCCATCTTAATTATTATGTGTCTTGGTGTTTTCTTCCTTGGGTCCCTTGTGTTGGGAGATCTATGAGCCTCGGTGGACTGTGAGACTACTTCCTTCCCAGCGAGGGAAAGTTTTCAGCAATTATTTCTTCAAAGACACTTTCTATCCCTTTTTCTCTCTCTTCTTCCTCTGGTACTCCTATAATGCGAATATTGTTCCGTTTGGATTGGTCACACAGTTCTTAATATTCTTTCATTCCTAGAAATCCTTTTATCTCTCTCTGCCTCAGCTGCTCTGTACTCCTGTTCTCTGTTTTCTATTCCATTAACAGTCTCTTGCATCTCATCCATTCTTCTGTTAAGCCCGTCGATCGTTTGTCTGATTTCTGTATTCTCTTTCCTCAGTTCCCTCACTTCCTCCCTCAGCTCCTGCACATTTCTCTGTAGGTCCATCAGCATGGTTATGACTTTTATTCTGAATTCTTTTTCAGGGAGGCTGTGCATTTCCATCCCTTCAGACTCCCTCTCTGGGGTTGTCTGGTTGATTTTGTCTGAACCATATTCCTCTGTCTTTTCATGGCTATATAATTTGTCACTGATAGTTGCCACGTATGTCAGCTGGGCTCTTTAAGACTTTAAAAAGAGAAGAAAAAAAAAGAGAAAAAAAGAAAAAAAAGAAAAAAAGAAAGAAAAAAAAGAAAGAAAAGAAAAAACAAAAACAAAACAAAACAAAACAAAAACAAAAAAAATGCCCACCGGATGTAGATTCTGTGGGAATGCTCTAGGTGGCGCTATTGCCCCACTATTCCACAGCCGTGACTGTGCCGCTCCGCAGGGCCCTTTATCGCTCTGGCAGGGGTGGGAACGAATAGGAGGCTGTTGATCCCAGTGAGAAGTGTTAAGTACGGCTACGCTTCCTCAGTCGCCAGCTAAGGCGTCTGAAACTCCCCAGGACTCCCAGCCTGCTGGGCTGAGTGTGCTGGGGCGATCCGGCTCCTCCGCTGGGCTCCTGTCTCTTTAAGACCACTGAGGAAAGCGCGTGCACTTTTTTTTTTCCTTCCCGGGAGCCGGCTGCAAGCCCCCTGGCGCGTTCCCCGCTCAGATCCTGCCCCTCTGTCTCTCCAATCTCCGCTGCACTGCGCAATGTGGGTCAGCGCTCCCCGCGCAGATCACCGGGGCTGGCTACTTCGCGGGGTGCACTTCCACTCCCTCCCGGCTCTGAATCCTCTCCTCCCGCCGGTGCGCTGGGGTGGGGGAGGGCTCGGGTCCCGCCGGGTCGCGGCTCCGTATCTTACCCGCCTCTTGGGGTGCCGAGTCCTCTCGGGTGTAGCTGCACGCTGTGCGCTTTCCTGTGTATTCTCGTCTCTCTTTTAGGAAAAGATGTATTTTCTGTGTTTTTGTAGATAAATATAGTGTTGGGAGGAGATTTCTGCCGCCCTGCTCACACCGCCATCTTCCCGGAAGTCTCCTGAACCATGCTCTTTTGACGAGTCATATTTCTGTGTGGTGCCCTCTAGTGCACAGAAGCTCCAGTCTCTTGAGCTGCTCAGCCTCTCGAGTGAGGTTGGGGGTCATAGGGGAGCACAGCTGGTGCCCAGGGGGATCAAAGATCTATTTCCTGATTTCCGTCTGCGGTGCCTGACTCCAGTGTCAGAGCCAGTGGGCCAAGCACACCCCCGTAAGCCTCTGCTTTGCGTCTCTAGCTGTTGTAGGCTGGCTTCTCTCTGGCTGGCCTGACGCAAGCACAGTGACTGCCTGTTTGCAAACTGGTGCTGGTGGGCCAGAAGGAAGGTGCAGCAGGCTGCATGTCACAGTGGGGGGCCTCGGAGCTGAGTAGGCAACCCGGGGGATGAAGCACCTGAAGCACCTCAAAGTTCCCAACCAGCTGGGCAGAGCACGGTCAGACAACCTTAACCTTGTCCCACTCTCCCGTGCAGCAAGCTCCACCCAAACCCCACCCCTTCAGCAGCCTTCTCGCTGCTGGGAAGCCTCTCAGACTACCTGCCTTTCCTCCGACACAGAGTGGTGGGGTGTGGATCCCCTCCTCCACAAATGGCCGGAATGTCATTTTCTCAAGCACTCAGCCTGTCTGAGCTCCCCAACCTCCAGAGCACCACACCCTATAGGTTTCTGCTCACAAAGATCTCCAGGGCTAGGCACTCAGCAGTCCCAGGCTTCCAGCCCCTCCCCCGCTCCCTTTCTCTTCCTCCCGCCGGTGAGCAGGGGTGGGGGAAGAGCTTGGGTCCCGCTGGATTAAGGATAGTATCCCTTTTTGGGGGGCATAGTATCCGTTTTTAAAATAATTTTTGTTAATGGAAGATAATTAGGGGGAAGTTTTAAATTTAGTGGGTATAGTTTCCTAAACTGTTCAAAGGATTAATAAATAAGCTACTATTCTAAGTATTTGGGGGGTGTAAAGCTGAATAGAGTACCTTATTTGAAGAAATAGAAGAGTGAAAACCAGTAATTATGAATTAGTCATGTACCAGTCATAAGAGAGATGAAGCTAACTCCTCACACCAGAACCAGTTTTAAGTGACCTGGATTTTGTTATTAAAAATGCATGGATAGTGTTAATACTCGATTTCTGTCATCTACAGCTATCATGCTGATTTTCTAATCTCTCTCAATACCATGATTATTTTCTTATCGTGGGTATGACTATTTATATTTATAATTTTTTCCAGTTTTGAGATATTATTAGCAACATATGTAAGTTTAAGGTTACAACATGATGACTTGATACATGTATATATTGCAAGATGATTACCACAAAAAGGTTAGTTAACATCTCCACAATTATTGTGTGTGTGGTGAGATAGTGTGTGTGTGTGTGTGTGTGTGTTGAGAATATTTAAGATTGTCAGTCTTAAGTGTAAAACACCCAGTTGTTTTGCCCATAAAATGGGTTTGTTCGGGCATAGCAGGGAAATTGCAGTTAGGGGCTAGCAAACCACAGCCAAGTTCATTGATCAAAGGAGAGGAACAAGAAAGGGTACTTTACGAAGAAAAGGAGGAAGTTGGAAGAGGCTGCTTTGAATAAAAATCCGCAGGAGGAAAGTGAGAGTTCAGGGTGGTGACGGTGGTGGTATTGTGTTGGCAGAGCTTATTGCCTAGCAAGGAGACATTCTTCCTTCCTCCTGCTGGAGTAGTAGAGCAGGCTTCTTTCCATTGGGAGTGCAGAGTGGGTCTCCTCTTTTTGAGGTCTGCAATTTAGAGTGGTACGACATAGGAGCACCCCTTTCTGACTCCATTTTAAACAAGGTTTCCTTTATTTGGTTTCATAAGATCTCTCTTAACTACTTTCAAGTATATGATAAAGTATTGTTAATTATAGTCACCACACTGTACATTAGATCCCCAGGCACGCGTGCACATACGCATGCACGTACACACACACACCCTGCCCTTGGCAACCACGATTCTACTGTTTCTGTAAGTTCAGCATTTTTGGATTCCACATGTAAGTGAGATACAGCATTTATCTTTCTGTGTCTGACTTATTTCAATCCATATGGTCACAAAATGCAGGACTTCCTTCTTTTTTATGGCTGAATATTTCTTTGTGTATGTGTATGTCACTTTATTCATTTGTTGATGGACACTTTGAGTTGTCTCCATGTCTTGTCTATTATACGTAATACTGCAGTGAAATGAACATGGGGATGTGGCTGTCTCTTCATGATAGTGATTATGGCTCCTTTGGATATATATTCCCAGAAGTGGGATTGCTGGATCATGTGGTACTTCTGTTTTTAGTTTACTGAGGAACCTCCGTAACTGTTTTCCATAATGGCTGCACCGATTTACACTCCTACCAACAGTGTACAAGAGCTCTCTTTTCATGGGTGTGACTTAAGTTTCCAGTTTATTCTCTTTCTTAAGTTTGTAGTTTATGTTCCATTGATATCTTAAAAAGTGAAAATTTTAGATAGTGTGAATAAACATACTTCCAGTAGACTAGATTGAGTGCTAATTTATATTGTTCTGTGTACTTGAAACCAAAGTGAGTTATTAGACTCAGAACAAAGGTCTGTCTAATAATAAAATACAAAGTACGTATATTTTATGTGACTCTACAGCAGCTTATGCCTTTAGTTTGCTCACATGTAAAATGTAAAGAAGCAATGAGTTAAAGTAATAAGACACTAGATGGGAAGTGAGGGTTCCAGAGACTGTTGTGTTATGACTGTTACCTGAGTATGTCACTTAACATCTGAGCTCCCACTTCCTGTTCTGTAGTGTGGGGATTGAATATATTATCACATGAAAAATGGTCATATAAGAAAACTACAAAAATATTTGGTATGCAGTGAACTGGGCTGTAAACTAAAGGTATATTGTAGGAAATCATTATTTTGTCTCTGACTGGCTTGGAAATTAAATGAAGAAGTTCCATAAATCACCTAGAATAGATCTGGCACACAGTAAGCATTCAACATTAGCTAGAATGAAAATGGAACAGTGACAAAGCTTTGGTATTTTCAGATTTTTAGATTTGGAATTTTCAGAAATATTCTATTTCTGAAAGACTATAAAATTGAACTGCTTTAGAATATATACAACAAAATAAGATATTCTTAAAATTACATAAGTATATATTTCTATTTTCTAGGATCAAATCTAAATCGCTGTGGTTTCCGAGGCTCTTCATACCTGGGTATCCCATTCAATCCATCAAAGGTTAGTTCTGTTTAGGTCAGGAGGAAGAAGGGAGGTGGGGAGAATTTAGTGAGGAGAAAAACTAAGAAATTACACAGAAAGAGCCAAGATTCCAGGTTTCAGTACAGCTCAATGCTGTCTAATAATGTATATATGAAGTGCAACTGTTGAAAGAAAGCTATACCACCTTACTTCCTGGAAGAATGCACAGTACCAAGACAGAAGTTCCTGTGTGTGTATATATGTAAATTACTTGTGATTTCTGGAGAAAATGGAAATGAAGCACACAGGTGCTTGATCCTTGCTCTCTGGGAAGCCAATGAACTTTGGTGTTAGAGAGGGACTTTACATTTGGCTTACATTTCTTAGGAATAAAAGAAAAGGCTCTTACCAAGGCAGTGATTGAAGACCTGAGTGGTGGATTAATAATAAATAGTGACGAATTTGATGATCTTCATGGCAATAGGCAGACTTTTAGGATTCTAGGCCTTGGGACCAGCACCTGCAGGTGTAGAAAGCAGTGAGTTTTCTCTGTCTTGTATGGTGAGGAACTTCTGTCTTCTTCAAGGAAGCAGACCCAAAACAAGCTTAGATATTTTCATCTTTGCACAAAATACCAGTATTTTTTATAGTAGAAGCAGAGAAAAGCTTTATCATTTTGTACAAAGAGGCAACATAGGATGGAATTTTTCCCTTGATGGGGTCATTCACTTATATAGTCATTACAAGCCAGTATCTAGCTACACAGAGTACATCAATATTTATATCCATTTGTAATCTGAAGGTAAATCATGGTATGCTGCCAGTTTTTCCATAATTATGGGGGCAATAGAAATGACTTTGGAGAAGGTGATGTGATAGAGGCATTGCTTCAGCTTTCTTCTTCTGTCTTAAGCTGTAGACCTGCTTGCCTTTGTCCAATTATGTGTGCCCGTTGCTTTTAGCAGGAAATCCAAAAGCAAAGGATTCATGAAATGTGTCCCTTTTTTCCCCCATATGTACTAAATTTTCCAACTTATGTCAGTCCTGAATAAAAATAGCTCTCCACTTAGTCACAATGGACAGGCTATCTGGATGTCACGGTATTAGTAATGATGACCAGTCTGTAATGCCATACCACATACAAATGTATGCCTACATTTGTTGGAGTTAAAACAATGCTTTGGTAATACTATTTTTAAAAAACAATTCTGTCCTCATGCCCTCCCAAAGATGTTTTTGAAATAACAAGAATAAAATTGAGAAAGAAACTGTTTTTTGCATTGATTCACAAAGTCTCCTGAAGCCCCCTTTTAGCCCTTATTTAACATAGACCCCTGGTACCTTCTGAGGAAGCTATGTCCCACCCTGTGTTGCATTACATTTTTCTGAATTTGGTGAGAAAAGGTAGAGACTACAGGTGGAATCATGCAGACCCACAAGGAGTTGTCACTGAGACTTGTTGGCAAGAGTCCAAGAGACAGATGAAGCCAAGAGAAAGTGAGGAGGATTGTCCAAAACAGTGTATAAATAGTGTCATTGATTTTTCTTCTGTCACCACTTCTGAGCCGTTGACTAACTGATAAATGCTCAGGACCTTCAGTAGTCGTAGGTGACTTTTTGAGAAACACTGATGGATCTTAACAAACAACTTTCTCACCATTTTCCTTCACAAATCCCAAGTTCTCTATTAAATTGTGTATTTCTCTTATACATCCAATATACCCCAGAATTTTCCTTCTCTGCTTTGCTTTTACTTTTTCTTTTACTTCTAAAGCCTGCTCTGTACCTCTGCTTCTGCAGAAAAGAATGCTTTATTTAAATCCATGTATTACTATCTCCCTTATGACACTTACTGCATTCTACTTTGTATTGTAATTGTTTGATCAGACCTCTCTTCTACCCTTAAATTTAAGGTCTGTGTTTGATTTTGTTTTAATTGAAGTATAGTTGATATATAATGTTATATGGATTTCAAGTGTACAACAGTGATTTGACAGTTACCTACATTATTAAATGCTCATCCCAGTAAGTGTAGTTACTGTCTGTCAAGGTCCAAGTTTGATTTGTTTGGATTCCCCACAGTACTTTTAACATACTTTAACATAACTTTTAAACATGTTTAGTTTCAGTACCAAAAAATGCTTAGAAGTTCTAGGAAGGCTATTGTAAATGTGGAATAGAATAGCCAGCAGTATTAGAGTTTGAGTTTTAGAAAGAACTCAGAAGGAAAGAGTTAACAAGATGAAAATTTGTTTGGCATGTTTATGAGACCATATAAAGAATTGTATATGTCAGGCTGGATGGATGGGGCAAGTACTGATTATAGAGAGTATTGAACACCATGCAAACTTACTCTGTGAGGAACCACAGAAGGTCATGAGCAGGAAAATAATGTAAGTAAGTCCTGGTGGTTCCAGGACCCTTGGATCATGACTCTAAAGCACTGGTCCTCTTTATAGTCACCTTGCACTTACATCATCAAGACATTTGGCAATTTTATAGACAGTAACTTTATTTAATCCCTACACTATCCCCATGAGGTGGGTACTAATATCTCCATTTTCCAGAATGAAGAAATGAAGCAAGCCAAATGAGTTGTAGAGCCAGGATTTGATGCCCTTTTGAAGTTACAGAAGTTAACATTTGTTACAGAAGGTAGAGGAGTCTCCTTTACCAAAACCTTTGTACAGTTTCATTTAAAATTTCTCATATTGTGAGCAGTTATTCTAGCATTTCAAGTAATTATTGGTTAACTCAAACTACAGTAGAAGAGAAACTTGCGAGAATGATGAATTAAAAGTATGCTCTTATTCTATCAAAATTACAGTGTTTCTTAAACTGAGAAATAATATATGAAAATTTACATTTTTCAAGTGAAATAAATGATCTTTTCAAAATAGCTGATTAATAGGATCAGCTGATTATTTGATATTAATTATAAAAATTATATTTTATTGTATTATATACTTTGTTACTTGGCATAATAAACACGTTTTCAATTCAAATTTTATTGATGCCCATGCCAATTCCTAGAGTCTTTACAGGATTTCCTATAAGGAGTCACATATTTTATGGAGCTCGAGAGATCTTTGATAACTATTGTAGTTACCTATTGTTGAAACAAAACTCTTTTTGCAAGCAGTACCTCATTTGGGCTCTAAATGTCAAAAGGTAAACGGTTGTGTTTCTAGAGAATTTTGCAATTGTAGTGATAGAGCTCTTTGCATTTTTAGTTTCTGTTTTTTGTTATTCTAAGTACTGATGTTTATTAGAGAATCAAATAAACTGTGTCAGAGCAGAATCAAGTTTTCAATTATTGTAATATTTTTATGTAGTGATTACTATCATTTAATTTGGATTTGTACAGTATAATTTTTACTTTTAGAAATCTTTTTGTTTGAAAGGCTGTACGCTTTTCTAACTTTATAAGACTTAAGTTATAAGTGATATGGTTGAAGTATGACGTTCAAATAATCTAGTTTATTTGAATATCATAATTATTTCTATAAAGCTTGAGGTCCTGCCTGGAAAATATGCAATCATATTTACATTGAGGCATATATAAAACGGAGGTTTGTTTTTCTCAGATGTCTATACAAATCACTTTAAACAGCTTTTAATTTTACTGGTTACTAAAACATCAGTATCAAATTACTTAATGAAATAAATTTTCATTTCAGTTTACTAATTAACATCATATTAATTTTTAATTTAGAATCCTGGAACAGCTCATCCTTATGATAGTGGCCACATAGCAATGACCTACACTGGCCTTTCATGCTTAGTTATTCTTGGAGATGACCTAAGCCGAGTAAATAAAGAAGCTTGCTTAGCAGGCTTGAGAGCCCTTCAGCTGGAAGATGGAAGGTATGAGTCATAGTTTTTTATTAAAGAAAAATTGTAACTAAAAAGTGGTTATAATACTAAAGCAGAATTTTAGAGTTTATCGTAAACTTTTACTAGAACCACCTAAAAGTTCACTGAATACATATAGTTAAATGTCTAATAAAAAAAGTGATCCCAAGATGTTTAACATGA
The DNA here is from genome assembly GCA_032199065.1 of Smutsia gigantea. Lineage (NCBI taxonomy): Eukaryota > Metazoa > Chordata > Mammalia > Pholidota > Manidae > Smutsia > Smutsia gigantea. The sequence continues at coordinate 198,348 of JAVSCE010011330.1, read as the reverse complement.
GTGAAGAGAAATTAAGAATAGCAGGACTGCTCTCTCTTTTTTTAACTGAGACAATAAGTAGATTCTCAAGTAAATGGTTGAATAGTTTCAGTATTCGGATGGACTTTTAATTTACCCACTGGGTGAAAAAATGGATATTTTGAAGTAAACATACATTTAGTCTAAACTTTTATTCCTGAAGACATAATGATTAGGGTAGAAAGGGATGACCATTGAGTATTTTATTATAGTGTAGATAGTTTCAATGACATTTTTAAAGGATAGCAAAAGAAGTTAGTGAGCTTATTAATATTTGATAGTTCCTGTGGTATGTCTCACTAAAGAAGAATCTTCCTACACTTTGAAAAGGAGACTTTTTTTTTAATCTAAGAAGTGATAAAGCATTAGTGATGCTAAGGAGAGACTTTGCAAACAAATCCTGCTATATTGTTGCATTGGTGCTCCATTTATTAAAGTCTCTGTTTTCCTGTCAGTGTTTTAAAAATACTGAAAGAGAAGTTAATGTAGACATGTAAGGTAAATTGACATTAATTAGAAATACTATAAAACTAAATACCTCAGCTGGTACTTGTGGCTGATATCTCAGTATCTCAGGGTAGTCTTTGATTACTGCTACCGTATCCATGCTCATAAGTAAAGGAAAAGATAGAAGTCACAGACTATTATTACCTCTCTAAAACGAATGAAATAGGTAAAATTTAATCTAAAACACAATATGATTAATTAATAGCTATCTCTATATGCATTTAGAAGAATTTCCACTTAGCAAAACTTGGGCTTGGGGATTTCTTACTACCCAATAGGTTACCTGCTACTTTTTCTGCCATTAATTGTCAAGCCAGTGTGCCACATCTGTCCCTGGTTGGGTGCAAATAAAACTGAGTGGTGGCATCTGGGGGAAGGAGTAACTAAACTACCCAGAAATCAGAGCTGAGTGACAATTTTGAGATAGTTTCATATTATTCAAGTTAATGGTCCTGATCTTTATTGAATAATACAAAGTAGCATATGGTTTTTAAATCCATATTCGGTGAGAGATTTTTCTGTGAGTAAAGACATGAAAAAGGTGTTTCTAACCTCTATAAAAAAAATTATGATACACCGTTAATAGTGACTCACACTATTATTTCCAGTTTTTGTGCAGTACCCGAAGGCAGTGAAAATGACATGAGATTTGTATACTGTGCCTCCTGTATTTGCTACATGCTCAACAACTGGTCTGGCATGGATATGAAGAAAGCCATCAACTATATTAGAAGAAGTATGGTGAGTTATGTTGATAAACAGACTTTTTATTTTCAGTTATTATTGCTGGTATATGGGGCTGCGGTTTAACGCACTCCTCATCTCCAAGAATTTGAAAATAAGGGCAGTAAGACTGCTTTCTGGGTACATTGTATATCAGAACAGCCACATAGAAATAATCTTAAGGATCACATCAGTTCATTGACATTAGAATTTAAATGTAATCTGTACCTACGCAGTGTCATTATGAGAAAGAGATTGGTGATCCTTACAAGCGAAAAAAGAAGTAAAATCTCAAAGGCAGATGTTGATAGCCTGTCCTTCCAAGGGCATTGGGGAGCCCTCGCCAAGCATAATGGGAAATCATGGTGTCCCTGGTGAGACTGTTCCTGTACTGGCTGTGAGGAGGGAAGTGAGTTTGTTAAACCATGTTGACTAGCAAGACCCAAGTGCAACAAGATTTACTGGTCTAACGATAGATTTTTGGATCACTTTTGTTAATATTGTTACGTGTATTTTTTTTAATTCAAGATTTATTTTAAGAAGGGTATCAAGTAGAAATGTTATTCTTTCACACAATGCAATTTAATCTTTTTATCAGCAGTAGTAAGGAAAGCTGAGTCTCAGCCAGAATTATCCTTTGCTCTACTTTTTAATTGCTTCTGTGAAACTGGAGAGATTGAAGGGCTGGTTCACAGGTTTAGTATTTCCCAAATGTGAATCTTTTAGTTTTATAGAGTATTTTAGGTTGTTAATTCAACTTCTACTAGTCAGTATTTCAAAATGGAAAGTAAATTCTTAGAGAAATGGAATTGTTTTTAACTGAATGTGAATGTGAATTGGATTTTTTAGAATCTACAATAGCACAGCTTTTGAAAAGCCTGTGGAGGCAGAAAAGCCTGTGGAGGCAGAAAAGAACAGACCCTGAAAGGAATTTTAAGAGGAAAGATTTATGTTATATAGGAGGGTGGGTGCTATGCATCTTGGCATGAATACTGCAGAAGTAATACTGTGTTCTCAATGTCTTGTGTTTGGAAGGACAGCACGTTTATTTGCCCTGTTACTGGAGATACTAACTTTTTATCACTTGGCTAATGGTATGTGCTGCATTTTCCTCTGTAAAGTTGTAGTTATTCATAATCTTGTGGCAAGATATTTGGAGACTAGTAAATATCCTGTCCCTCATCAAACTCTTACCCGCTAGTGTTAATATGGAATTGATGATTCTCCAGCTCTATCATTCCTTCTGTAATTATCATTTGAAATTATACTGTTAGAAAAAGCCTTCCCTTTGCCTCCATTCATTTGTTTATATCACTGTGGACTCTGGAATCTTGATTTCTTCAGTGGGTTCTTACCTGTTACTGTCATTATTTATTTGGGTGCTCAGATTGTCCCATATTCAGCCAGTGAGAACCCCTTCCGGTAGGCCCTTATGCCCTTTTGACTTTCCCCCTTCATTCTTTGAGCACTTCTTTGCTTTCTGGCACGAGATATTGCAGGTTCCTCTTTCACTTTCCCAGCCTCCTTCCTCCCCGGTATCAGTCATTTCTTCAAGGAGCTCTGGTTCTCCTTATTGGAGGACGAGGTTTGGAAACCAGGCTTTTGGCACTGGCTGTGCTCATTGGTATTGGGACATCATTGCTTCTAGCCCTTCTTCTCAGCAGGAAGAGCTAGGAAATATATATGTGTATGCACGTCCCGTAGACACCCCTGACATGCATGCACACGTCTGTGTCTGTTTCTGTATCTATCATAAGCCATGGATCTGTAGTTATTTCAGTCCACCAGAGTTCACCTTAACCTCCCTCCTTTCATTTATAACTCCCTTCTCTGGCGGTGACAAACTGACTCCCATTATGCAGAATACCATGGTTCCTTTGTTTTATTAACCTAAGGGTATATAGTCAAAATGCTATACTTAGGAAATACTTGGGTTACTTCTGTTATTCTCCCCCCCCCTTTAGTAAGGTTATGTTATTTATTTGAAAAACAGGTATGTTTATTTGTTTTTCTTTGGATTCCATTTTAGGGTTTTCTCCTAGTTTTGTTGAAATTATATACATACTTTGTGAAATATTGACTTGGTTCTGAAAGTCAGAGCTATACAAGAAAGGTGTATGCAGAGATGTGTGATGCCCTCCTCCTGTCCCTTCTCTCTGCCACCCCTTCCTAACTCCCATATTTACCACCTTCTTCCCATTTACTCTGTACATAACCAGCCTCATTAGTTTTGGGTTGTCTTTTCCGGTATTTCTTCTTGATGAGCAGGTATGTATATTTTTATTTCTCCTTTCTTACTGAAAAGGTAGCACACTTTATAGGTACTTTTTTTGCAGTTTGCTTTTTCATGTAAAAATATAGCTTAAAAATCACTCCCTATCAGGTCATAGATTTTCCTCATTCTTTTTTTTTTTAGTTTCATAGTACTCCATTGTGTGCACATGCCTTAGTCATTTCACCTATTCTGTGTATAAAGTACCCATTTTCAAATACAATGTTGAAATTAACCTTCTGCATGTACATTTATATATTGTTGGAGATACAGCTTCAGAGTAAGTTGCTAGTAGTAGGAATTTTGCTTGATCAAAAGTTTAAATGCATATGTAATTTTATTAGATATTGTCTGTTTTCTCAAAAGATCACATAAATTCCTAATAATGTCAGTACCTGTTCCACACAATCTTGCCAGAAGAATGGGTTGTCATCCTTTTAATTTTTACCAATGTGGTGGGTAAAATATGGTATCTCAGTGTATTCTTAATTTGCATTTCTTTTATTATGAGTGAGATTGGCCATTTTCTTAACTCCAGAACTATACAAAACCAGGCCACAGGCCAGATTTAACTTTCAGTCCATAGTTTGCTGACCCCTAGTTCTTGTCTCTCATTTTGCTTTTTTCTTGAAGTATTCCAATTTTGTGTCTGTTCTTTGCTTGTCTTTCAATTACTTTCTCTCTGACCTTTTTTTTTTTACTTTAACTCATTTTTATTCTCTTGACTGTTTCCTGCCTTTCTTCAATGTCCTTTATTGTTTTCTCATTCAAGACTGTTTTTCCTGAGATATCCAGAAATTTCGTCTTCATCTCTCAGTTTATTGTGTCTTTTTCTTCCATTTCTTTCCTGAAGTCATTTGGCTCTGTTTCTTTCTACTCTTTAGCCTTTAATGTTTTTAATTTTTAGGTTCGTTTCATATGCCCATGCTTATTTGAAGACATGCAACTGAATTTGACGAGCTGTATTACATGCAGTTCTCTTCTGCTTTATATTTTTGGGGGTAGGTAGGGCAGATTTTCATATACTGAGATGTTTACATTCCATTTGCTGTTTTTGTCTGAGTTGCTTTGTATAGATTTGTCTCTTTGTTTAGTCACTTTGAGGATATACTTTTTTCTTACAAGAATTCCTGTTAAGAGTGCCCTCTTTTTAATGCAATGAAGTATGTTTTCTTTAAGGAGTTTGCCTTTTATGTCTTTTTTGGTGATAGGGAGCTGTGTTCTATGGTAATTCTGGTATGAGATAGGTTCTCTTGTTTCTCTGGTCTCTTAAGTGTTGCTCCTTTGAGCTTCCTTTATTACCTGATCTTCAAAGGGCCCTTCTCCCTTCCTTTTAAACTACAGTGCCCTTTGAACACTACCACTTCGACTTGTACACCCCTTTCAGGCTCTTTCCTATGTCAGTGCTGTGTTTTAGCAGAGCTGCTCCTGTCTGGGCGGGCCTCGCTTTGCAGTGGTAGGGCCCGCCCGTAGCGATCTCAGCACAGGCGGAAGCGTTGCCGAGTGATCAGAATCGTCGGTGGGCAAATTACCATTGTCCTGTGACCTTCACAGTTTTCTGTCAAAACATTGAAAACTTGTACTGACAGTTATAAATGTACAGAGAATTTTTTAAATGGTAAGACCAATATTTATTTAATACACTGTAATTTTAAACATTAGTGATATTGAGAAGTGCTTTCTTTGTAATAAATAAAAAAACTATCAAGAGTAGTTTGAACAGTGTTTTTGCCTTCTCGTTGTGTAATTTATAATACATCTGGAGCAAGCACTTTTTAGTCTGATAAATGATCTCCTTTTTTAAGTTGGTGTCAACTTCCAAGTTTTATCATTTGTGTTTTAATTGTGAAGTATCTCCAGGAGTTCCTGTATGTGAAGTTTTTGCCAGCATCACTTCTCTAACACCTTAATCCTTTTCCCCACGACCAGTGTCCTCACTCATGCAGATAGCCCACCTATACCTAGTTCTTCTGGCCACATACCTGGTCTGAGCAGTGCTGTCAGCATTGCCGGGAGCAGCTCTTCCTTCCATGATCTGTGTTTGATCTTAGTTTCACGTCCAGTGGTGTTGCTTTCATTTCTTTACTGCACACCATCTTTGGTGGCCAATCTCCTCTTTTGGTTATGCCTTTTCTGTAAAACATGAATTTATCAGTAAGACCCAGAGACAGCATAGTAACACGCTTTGCTCTCTATGCATGATCCAAATAACATGTGCAGTGTCCAGTTACAGACTTTGACAAAGGTGATGTGATTCGTCACTGATCATGATACACATCTGTTATGTATGTAGTGATTTGTGGACTGAGAGACTAGAAACAAATTTGTACTTAGAGCAGTTACTCATAATTACTGAAATTTGAACCATGTTGTGTTACTGAGTAAGTTACGATAGGAATTTGAGCATACTGGGACTGTGTCAAGCAAGGATGCCTGTATTTCACACTTAAGGTGGACTTTCTCTTTTAAAGGCAGTGATTTTAGGTCAATCTCAGACCTGCCATTAGCTCTCCTCCCTTCTCTTCTGCACAGTTTTCCACAAATTGTCCTTGCTCTCTGCAAAAATGTGTCAAGAGCATAAGAGACAGCTTGCTGGGATTTGAAGTTTCCATAGCTATGGACGGGTAATTTGAAGCTTGAGCATGTCTCCCAACTTTGCAAAGGTTTCAGCTTTATATAGTTGTATTGTTTTTTTTCTGTCTTGATTTTGTAGGACATGTGAGGAGATCAAATTTAGGCAGGCATCTTTATCCTCAGCTACCCAAAAGCCTCAAAATAGATTTCATTTGTATTTATAATGTTTTATGAGTATGAAATCCTGTATTTTCCTTAAACTCATATGTTCTTGCAAGGAAGAAAGGAATAAGGGTTGGGGCTTTTTGCTGAGAAAAAGCTGAATATGTAGGTGCCATCTCTGAACAGTTTGTTCTGACAGTGTGCCTAGTGATTTGGCTTGGTGAATGAGACAAGATCAGGTACTTGGAAATGCCTAGACCTACTTCTTTGTGAGAAAGAGTGTATGTTTTGGAAGATATAGGGAGAAATAAAATTAGATCAAGAGACAAAAATTAGCATAATAACGACTTTTTATTATTATTTCCCTATTAAACTGAGCACTGTTTTTCTTTTTCAGTCCTATGACAATGGACTGGCACAGGGAGCTGGACTTGAATCTCATGGTAAGACATCTTAAATGAACCTATGGTTTCTTTTGCTCCTTTAAGTAACATATCTTCAACTTGAAGGACCTCAGAAGTTTGTCTCAGCCCTTGATGTATCCTGATTATCTTCTTGCCTATGTCTCTCTTTTGACACTGTTGTGCCAGATGGAGCCTCTTCTAGGTCTGTAGTCATTCAGAGATTATTCAGACCAGAGTGTTCATATAATATTTTCCAGTAACCTACTCAAGTGTCAGCTGCATGAAAATATCTTGGGATGATTTCTTCAGATATGTTATAAAAGAGCAAGTTTTCTTCTTGGACATACACTAAAAGGCTAGATGCAGAGTATTGAACATGAATCAGTGAATTCTGAAGAAGTGATATGTTTTATTTACTTTCCTCAACTAAAATTATCGTGAGTCATAGTCATAGGTCATTTTGCTGCATGGCATATATTCGGTACGTACATGAATACAATCTCCTTTCACTTTTTTCCCCACTTTTGGCAGAACCAGAATAGTGAGGTGAGAGTTTGTGGGCACATCAATAGCCTAAAGTCTTTTGAATTGAATATTTCCATGTAGAAGTAAACAAACGTCCACACTCCTGTTTTAAAAAGAAAGAGCCCCTATCAAGGAGGTTCTCTGAGCAAGCTCCTTCAGTCCTGCCTCTTGTGTCCCTCCCTCCGCCAGCATAAAAGTGTGGAAAGAACAGGTCAGTATTCAGGTCTCAGCCCTGGTGTTAGCTGTGCATCATTTCCTTATCAACAAAGTGGAAGTAACCATATCTTTTTTAAGGTTGTTAGGATTATAAAAGATATGGGGAAAAGTGGTTCGTAAACTATAAAATATATGTAAAAAGATATTTTTAACCTACATCGCTTGACGCCGTGTCCTTGTCCTTCTCCTGGGCCCTTGTCTACCCTCCCTCTTGCACATCTTCACTCCGTCCTTGCTGTAGATGTTTATAGAGTATGTGTCACTCGAGTATGGAGAAGCTGTCTTGGATTTTTCCCTGAAGCCACACTGTAATTAGGACGCCATACTCCTTGTGTGTGACAAGGAGTGTCTCTCTGAGATGGGGCTTGCGGCTGGCTGGCAGTGGCAATTATGTCACTGTTCGTCCCCACTTGGTGAGGAGGGATGTACTCGTAGTTGCACGGAAGATCTGGCGTCTGTAAGAATTTCTGAGAAGACAGGGTCTGGTGCTCACGATTGGAGAGAGTGTTGATGGCGCTGTGGCTGAGGAGACGCTTTTCCAGTACAGGAGGCGTGTAGGACAGGCACTGTTGCTCCCAAGAAATTGGTGTGTGTTCTCTGGGATATGAAACAGAGAGGGCTGCTCACCCATGGTATGCTCTCGTGGATCCTGTCAGGAAAAACTTCTGCTGACTCCCACAGGTGGTGATTTTGAGTCAGTATGACTTGAGGAGGATTGCACACCTCAAGATCATCAGTGATGGACTGTGGTTCATGCCAAAAAGGTGCATCTTATGTTTATCTTTTATCTCTCTAGTAGGAGTGGTAGGTTTGAGACCTGAAGTCCTAGAGGAGAGCATCCTAATTAGAGTTCCACAGTGTGGTGTAGCGTAGGCCTCAGGTGTGCTGAGACATTGCTCCTGCAGCCTTTGGGGCAGCCGAGCAGGACCTGGGGGTCTGGAGCTCCTGGGAAGGTGGCCTCTGGCCAGGAGCACCCTCCTCAGGGTGCCACCATGTGGCCTGCAAACAGCAGACACTCGTTCTCTGTGTGCACTGAGGTCAGACAGGCTAAGAAGCCCTCCTGGAGGATGTGCAAGAGCTTTCCTCCCGCTCTCACCGCTGTACCCACTGGCAGGTGAACTTCTTCCTAAGTAGTCCTGCAGTTTGGCCTCCCTGTGAAGTCATTGTGTTCTTCCTTTTTCTGCTTTCTGTTAATTTTTTTAGAGGACTGGTCCAAATATATTATTCACCCTTTTACACAAATAGCTTCTTCTTTAATTTTCTATGAAAGCCTTCAGCAACTTAGGAAGTTTCTTCTTTAAAGTCATGAGTGATCTGCTTTTCAAATCCAAAGTCATCTTCTCATTCCTTATCTTCTCTTCTTTTAAGCATTTGAAGCTGTTCCCCTCTCCCCTTTCCTTCTGGAAGTGTCACATTCCTCTTGTCTTACTTCCTGAGTTCAGCTCCTGGCTCCTTTACAGTTTTTGTTTCTTCTTTTCATCTCTAACTTAGCCCAATTGTCTTCTTTCCTTTGGATCTTTCTAAATCTTTTCTTTTTTCTTTCTAAATCTTAGGGCTTTTGTATTTGTTCTTTGTATGTGCAATCCTCCACCCCCAACCCAAGCAAACAACTGGCTTTATTTCGCATCCTTCAGGTCTTAGTCCAAATGCTTATTTTTCATAGGTCCCCTATTTAAAATTGCAAACCACCCACATACACACCCGCATTTAGAATCACAGACTAACCACATACACACCTGTTCTCTGTCCCGCCTTGTGCCTTTATTTTTCTCTGTATCACTTATACTTTATTCGTTTATTGTCTGTTTTTCCCCACTTAATGTAGGACAGTGTCTGCAGAACAGAGTTATTTGCCTGTTTTATCATTGTTGTGTCCCCTACATCTGTAACATGTGGTACATATTATCAATGACCCCTGAGCTGGTAGCACCCAGAACTGTTTCCATATCTGTAGTTGCTTCTGAGCTGCAGAGCCCTCTTCCTATGTGCCCACCAGGCAGATCTGCCTTCATGTCACTGCAGCATCTCAGGCTGCATGTTTTTTTTTAATTAAAGTATCATGATATACAATCTTAGCAAGATTTCACATGAACAACGTTGTGGTTTCAGTATTCACCCATATTATTAAGTCCTAACCCCCCACTGCAGTCCCTGTCTATTAGCGTAGTAAGATGCTATAGAGTCATTACTTGTCTCTGTGCTGTACTTCAAGCTGCAAATTTTTAAAGCCATTGTTCTCCTCTTTCCTTCTTCCCAAGCCTATTTTTGCTTTTCAGGAATGTGGAACAATTGCTAGCAGACCTACTGATTTTTTTTAAGGGGAGCCAGAAATCCAGGATTTGGAATGTTTAATCTTTCTTTTTTTTGGTGGTGGTGGTGGTAGTGATGGTTTTGGTGGGGTTTTTGTTTTTGGGGGTAAAAGTTTTTGCCAGTCACACCAGTTGTCCCCTATATGTCACCAGTTTTTAGCCCTTGATCTACAGACTAAAAGGAAAAGTATTTAAGTGCTGGTCTGCCAGCTACCATTTAATCTCAGTGCTCACACCAGCCCTCTGCAAAAAGGAATCTTTGTATTAGTTTCGGTTAGAGAAACAAAACCGCTATGAATATTAAAGAATAAGAATTTACTTTAGGAGTAAGACTTTACACAGTTGTGGAAGAATATGGTGAAGGAAGGGCCTCAAAGGGGTAGTTGGTGGATGGGGAGAACTCATTGGCAAGGCCGGAAGCAAGGGCACAGCTGGACACATGAGGCCTCACAGGGAATCTGGAGAGCCAGGCACATCCGGCTGCCAGAGTGGCACAGTGCACTTGCATCCGTCTGGGCGTGGGGGTGCCACCAGGGCAAGAAGTGAAAAGAGCCTGGATCCTGACTGTGTGGGACACGCTCAGGTCAGGCTGCAATGCACCAGCATGTGGCCTTGGCCTCTCACCTCCGCCGTCCACAGCCGGGGTGATTGCTGCTGCTTCCCACCTTGCTGATCTCACACAGATTTCTCTTAACTTCAGACCATATAGGGAAGGAGGTTCTGGGAAACAATTCTAGCTTATCCAAGTTAGCAGAGTACAAAACCACCACAGTAATTATTATCATCTACTCAGAGAAGGATCAGGTAAGTGCTGTAGCCCGCTTGAAACCCTGTGCGTGCTCAGCTCTACCATTCTGCCACACTAACTGCCTTCGTTCAGTTCTCTGTGATTGAGATCTGGCTTAGCTTGGTAGACACACATGGAAGTGAGGCCTCCCATGTATGCTAGGCTGTCAAGGAAATGTGTTCTCCACATGTTCTTCCATGCATGCCTTTTCACCTCTGGGCTTTGCTAATACTCTTTTTTCCTTTGCCCGAAATGCTTCCCTTTCACCTGTTTCTCGGTTCCCTTTTACTGACCTTCAAAGTTTGACCCAGCGTTCCTCTGCCTAGTTCCATTCTCTGTAAGCCTGTTCCTCGGCTCTTGCTCCTCAAGCCTTTTCCTATTCCTAAGCAGTTTCTCCCTTTTCAGTATTCCCCTAAGACTTGGGTCATACCATTGTCCTGCTGCCTGCCTCTGTTTGACTTCTCTGCTAGGTCGTAAGCTGATATGTCTTATTCATGTCTTACTCTTTGTGCCCTTTTACACTGTGTTGTTCAGTAAGTACCCGATGCGTTGGTCATCCTGTATCTCACTGTGTATCCCAAAGCCCGGAAGGCAGAATTTGGAATGTGTGCTTCAGTTGCGTCTTTCTTCCTCTGAGTCCATGGTAAATGTTACTTAACACACTTCTGGTTCTTTTTAATTCATCTGCTTTTCTCCAACTACTGCTTAGCTTGAAGTCCATTTGTCATGAAAAATAAACAGGCACATTATACTCCTCCAGGCCATGAGCTTCAAATGCGATGATTACTTTTATCCTGGCGATTCTCTTAATGATAGTATAGTTTAGGATAAAATGTTCATGTGTTTTGGAAGAATTGGATTTTCCTACTTGGTTTAAAACTATTTCCTCTCAGAATTCATAGTTATAGTAGTTCAGACAAATTAATTTGAATCTATGAATCTTTAAAAAAATCTCTATTCTTTAATTCAGAAAAGAAATATTAAACTGTCTGCGGCCTAATTTCATCTAAGCATTCAGCTCCTTTAAATTTACCTCACTTTACCTTTTCCATGTAGTGTTTAAATGTAAAATGATGTACTTATTTATGTACAAACTTAATTAGGTCTTTCCTTCATCTCTAGCTATATGATTAACCATCTTAAATTATGTACTTCTGTACACATGGATTCTTTCTGATAATTTGTTATATACAAATAAGTACTAAGAGAATGCTTAAATTTGAGCTGTAGAATCTTTTGGGAGCAATAAGTTAACCTGCAGCTATTTTACTGTTAAAAATATGCATAAATTATAGCACACAGGACCAGAGGTGGGAATGCTTCCATTACCCTGCACTGCAAGGGCCAGGGTAGGTTGTTCAAGAGAACCTCTGGTCCCTTCCAGACATGATGTCCTATGACTGATGTAGTCTGCATACGTTATTTATCCCTATGACTGGCGTGTATCACTTTAGGCAGCAATCTTTTAGTTGTATGTGCCTTAATATTCTCTCACTGTTACAAGCCTCTGATAAAGAAGAGTTATTTTTATACTTACTTAAACCAAAGCATAATGAACACAACATAACCTTTTCTTGATGAATTCAGAGCATTATTATGAGAAGCAATTATTGTACTTAATATACTAATGTAATATTCTTGAAGGTTTTTGAAGCTTGTAGGAATCATTGACCTAACCCTGTTTAGCCCGAAAAGGATATTCTGTTTGAGTTCTTAAGCCTGCTTTTTTTTTTGTATTTTTTTTTATTAAGGTATCATTGATACACAGTCTTATGAAGCTTTTTACAACACTCACCAAGCCTGCTTTTTTATAGTATTTATTTACTTAGGGTCAAAGTGTTATACCTTTCTTCTCTTGCTGTGTTTATATCTGTCTGTAACACTCTTCTCACATAATATAGTTGACCCTTGAACAATGTAGAGGTTAAGGGTGTCAACCCTTGTGCCTTTGAAAATAGCATTTAACTTCTGACTCCCCAAAAACTTTACCAAGAGCCTGCTGTTTTTGAAAGGGTTCTTTTAGCTACCCGGGTCACTTGCTCGCAAAGAAGGACACGAGAACTCCGTCAGCGTGGCTTTATTCCCTGTAAGACAAACAGGCAGAGTGGCTGTCTCGAAAGAGAGAGAGCAGCAGCAAGGGGGGGAGCTGAAGATAAACAGAATGGCTGTCTGGGAAAGGAGAGAGCAGCAGCAAGGGGGGAGCTGAAGATAAACAGAATGGCTATCTCGGAAAGGAGAGAGCAACAGCGGCAGCAAGGTGGGAGGCTGCTTATATAGGTATTTAGGGCCTTGGTGTGCAGGATGGTCTTGTGACTTCTGAAAAACAGAAATTGTTGCAGACAATACATTCAGGTGCTGCTTCTGAGTGATAAGAAGTTGCTGTGCCCGGAGGCAATTCAAGGCTGTGTGTGAAAGGGGACTGAACGTTCCTTCAAGGTTGTGTATTAAAGGGAACCTAACAGTTTTCCCAAAGCCTTACCAATAACCTAAACAGTCAGTTCACTCATATCTTGTATATGTATTAAATACTGTATTCTACAATAAAGCTAGAGAAGAGAAAATGTTTTTCCAACTTGTTACAAATCTCCAAAAAATTTTCCAGTATATTCATTGAAAAAAATATGCCTAAAAGTAAACCCATGCAGTTCAAGTCCATGTTCTTCAAGGGCCAGCTGTGCTTTTCATCCAAGTTTTTAGAACTCATTTTTTAGAATTTTGTGTCAAACAGTAATCTCTTAGGGTTTAATGTTGGTGAATGAATTTTAACTTAATGCAAAGACTCCATAATAACTGTTTTTGGCTTCTCAGAGCTCAGACTTACTTCAGAAGTTACAATTTGGGCAAAGTAAAGAGTATTTTCACTTTGATTTACACCAGTTTGCTTTTAAAGAATCCTAACAAGTAATTTGGAGAACGACAATTAGATGCTTCTTTTTACTTCTTGACAGTTTTAAAGATTACATACTACTGTCTATCAGAGGCTTTATATTTAATGATGTAGTAGTACCCAAAGTCATGGTGAGGTTATCATGAAAGAGAAATTGAAGCTAGTGGGTCACTGAAAAGGAAATAAGATTACTAGTGGTTTCATCAACATTATTCTAAAAGGTTATGATAAATTTTTACTTTTCTATTTTAATTCACTCATGACTCCCAACTTATTGGGAAAAAATCTGATTAAATAGTTCTTACCACAGTAACCCTTTTAGTGTAATAGGTACCTTGAGTTTTCTAGAGAGAATGCCCACTTTTCCTTTGCCAAAGAATGCATCCAAAATTTGTAACTACAAAAGGAAACTTATGGGATAAGGCATATTAGGAACAATCCATTCAAATAACTGATTTTAATAAAAAATCACTAAGTGAAATAATAAATTAGAAATGTAAGTATGTTCAGATTGTTTGGAGTTGATAGCAGTTAAGTCTCGATGGAAAGAGTTCATCTTTTTCCTTTATGGAAAAATGTTGACTTTTTATTTCCTAAGGAAACTGATCATTTTGTGAGTATATTGGTTTCCTATTGCTCAGTGACATTTTGCTGCAAGTTTAGGGCTTTAAAACAACACAGATTTATTCTCTTACAGTTCTGGAAGACAGTCTGAACTGCATTTTACAGACCTAAAGACACGGCGTCAACGGGGCTGGTTTCTTCTGGAGGCTCTAAGGGGGAAATCTGTCCCTTCGCTTCTGCCAGCTTCTGGTGGGTGCCGGCATTGCTTGACCTGTTGCCCTGGAGTCTCTGCTGCCAGAGTCCCATTGTTTCCTCTTTCCATCTTTTACTTTCTCTCTGGTCCCTTCTTTTAGGACATTGGTTACATTTAGGGCCCACCCAGGTAAACTAGGACAATCTCCCCATCTCAGGATCCTTAACATAGTCACATTTGCAGTGTCCCTCTGGCCATAGAAGGTAACGTTCACATGTTCCAGGGGTTGGGACCTGGATATCTTTGCAGGACCAATATTCGGTCTCCCACAGTGAGTTTTTCTACCTCTTCCTGTACATCTACTTCCAAATACGGTTTTCCTCTCTCCCCACCCCACATTCTCCCTTACCTCTTGCTCAAACTTCTCTTCTTTGTATTTCTGATGCTGAGTCCGTATCATATCTGCATATCAGTTTCTAGCTTTTTGATGTTATATGTGAAAATTAGTCTGTAGCCTCAGGCAGGTGAAACCTCAGTTCATAAGCAATATGCTGTCTTTAAGGATTAAAGTCAGACTCAGGCGATAGAGTCCTGGACAAAGATAAGTGGTAGTTCTAGATTTTCTAGATTTTCATTCAGCTCTGCCATTAAACTGTAATTTTGAACAAGTTCCTTAATCTCCCCATTTTACTTTTTTTCATAAATAAAATGTTTTTAATAACTTTAAATTAAATTATTTTCTGTTTCATCAAATTAATATTGCTGACTTCAGTGCTTAGTGGTTATTTTTAAATTATAATTGTCTTTTGAATTTAAATGACTTTTATTTCACCATTTTCTAGAATTATATAACCCTTTTTTCCTCCAGTCATTTTATACTATTTTCCTAGTATATTTGCATCTAATTTGAAGTTTGAAGTATTGTGTGGTTCTGATTAACAGGAGGATCAACTTTTTGTGGCATTGCATCACTGTGTCTAATGGGTAAACTAGAAGAAGTGTTTTCAGAAAAAGAACTGAACAGGATAAAGAGGTGGTGTATAATGAGGCAGCAGAATGGTTATCATGGAAGACCAAATAAGCCTGTAGACACCTGTTACTCTTTTTGGGTGGGAGCAACTCTGAAGGTAAGAAAACAAATAAAAATGAGAAACCTATACTCTGTTAATATAAACTGTGATTAAAGGGTTTGCTTCAAAGGTCTTTGTAGTATTCATTAAATACTGTTAGAGTTAGGCTATTAAGTTGTTTCTGTTTCTCTCGCAGAGCTAGTCTCTGTGTGGTTTTCCATAGAATTCAGTTATCTGTTGTACTACTTGAAAATATCCATTCTTATAAAGCTTAAGTGGCCCAGAACCTAGGTAAGAAAGTAGGTATAGGTTGTAAAAAAACTTGTTGCCAAAACTGACCTGTAGTCTATCTAGAACAGCGATCTATCTTAACGTGATACCAGTTAAGGTTCTGTGGGAAGATACTGATCTTAAAAAGATAAGCCATGGGTTGTTCCTTTAAAACCCATTTAAGGCTTTCTATTTTTTAATTTGTCTTCACCTTCTGTAACTTACTGATGTGTTCACACATTTTTTCCCCATCTCTTACCTTTTTATGTACCTAATCCCATAAAGTTGTTAGCCACTAAATATTCATTAGTTTTCTCTATGTTAAAATTGTCTTTTCCCTTTTAAAGAATATCACCTACGTTTTGATACTCTGGAATCTAGCAAAAGTCTACATTTTCTACATAATATCCTAATTTTTTCCTTTTAAACAAATTCATACATGTGGTTAAAATAAATTCTGAAAACAAGGTAACTTAAAATGAAAGCAGTAGCCTACCTCTGTCTCCTCACTTCTAATGCCATTCCTCAAGTGTACCACTTGTCTTTTTTTTAATTATGGAAAATATCAGACATATTTGAAAGTAAAGAGAATAGTGTAATGAACCCCTGTATGTTCATCAACCGATCTCAACAGTGTTCATCCCAAAGCCAGCCTTTATCCATACTCAAACTCTTCCCTCCCTCACACTGTATTATTTTAAAGCAAATCCCAGATACCAATATTTATAGTATCTGGAAATTCTTCAGTATAATCACTAAATGAAAATAACCTTCTAAAAAACAGAACTGTAGTATCATTATTTTTTTTTAAAGTCATAATTCCTGGTTATCATTAAACATCCAGTCATTGATTATGTGTATTTCCTATAAATCACATCAGGAGGCACATCTCTGGCTGTCTCTCCTTTTCATCAAAGGGCTCCAGAGTTGTCATACCTGATTTATTCACGTAAGCTTCCCCATCGGCTTTTTTTTTTAAGTAGTGGTAAAATAAACATAATACTATGTTTATCCTAATATTGTAAGTGTACGATTCAGTGGCATTGATTACATTCATGGTGTTCTGTGACTCACCACTGTTACACCCAAAACCTTTTCATGGCCTTCAACATGAAGTCTGTACTCATACAGTTAACTCCTCATTCTCCCCTCCCTCCTGGTTACCTCTACTCTACTTTTTTTCTCTATGAATTTGCCTATTCTTATTTGCAGCATATAAGTGGAATCATACAATATGTGTCCTTCTGTGTCTGGCTTGTTTCTCTTAGCATAGTGTTCTGAAGGTCCATCCATGTTGTAGCGTATATCAAACTTTCGTTTGTTTTTATAGCTTAGTAATATTCTGCTGTATGTATTTACCATGTTTTGTTTGTGGACACTTAGGTTGTTTCCACCTTTTGGCTGTTGGGAATAAGATGCCTGGTGGAACATTGTGTCTGTTCAAATCCCTGCTTTCATTTCTTTTGCATATTTACTTGGAGTAGAATTGCTGGTCATATGGTAGTTCTATGTCTGACTTTTTGAAGAACCACCAAACTTTTCCACAGTGAATGTACCTTTTTACCTCCCCACCAGCAATGTTTGAGGGTTCCAGTTTCTCTACATCTTCACCAACACTTGTTTTTTCCTGGGTTTTTTTTTTTTGTTTGAGTCATCTTAATGTGTGTGAAGTGGTATCTCATTGTGGTTTTAATTTACAGTTCCCTAATGATTAGTGATAGAGCATCTTTTGATATGCTTATTGGCCATCTGTGCTTCTTTGGAGAAACATTCAAGTCCCTTGCCCATTTTTTAATCATGCTAGGTTTTTTGTTGTTTGCTTGAGGGAGTTCTAGATGTATTTGGATGTTAATCTCCATCCAGATACGTGATTTGCAAGTCATATTCCATAGTTGCCTTTTCAGTCTGTTGGCGGTATCCTTTGATGAACAAAAGTTTTTAATTTTGATGAAGTCCAGTTTATCTATTTTTCTTTTGTTACCTGTGCTTTTTGGTTGTCATATCCATGAAATCATTGCCAAACCCAGTGTCATAAGGATTTTCCCCAGTATTTTCTTTGAACAGTTGTACATCTTTAGTTATTTAATTTAGGTCTTTAATCCATGTAATGGTCTAACTTCATTCTTTTGCATGTGGATATCCAGCTTACCCAGTACTATTTATTGAAGAGACTATCCTTGCCCCTTGTCAGAATTCAACTGGCCACAGATGTGTGGGTTTATTTGGGGTCTCTCTGTTTTATTCCATTTGTCCATATGTCTGTCCCTATGGCATTTCAATACTGTTTTAGTTACTGTAGCTTTGTAGTAAGTTTTGAAGTCCGGAAATATGAGTCCTTCAGCTTGATTCTTTTTCAAGATTACGTTGGCTATTTGGGGCTCCTTGCAAATTTCATAAGAATTTGAGAATTGACCTTACCATTTCTTACTAAAAAGGCTTTGAAATTGAGAGAGATTGTGTTGAACTTTGGGAAGTATTGATTTCTTAACAGTGTTAAGTTTTCCTATTCGTGAGCATGGGATGTCTTGCATTTATTTAGAGCTTTAATTTCTTTCAGCAGTGTTTTGTAGTCTTCAGCATACAGTGTTTCATCTCCTTGGTTAGATTTATTGCTGAATATTTAATTCTTTAGATGCCACTGTAAATGAAACTGCTTTCTTAATTTTCTTTGGTATTGTTTGTTGCTCGTACATAAAAACCTCACCAACTTGTTATGAATGGTTTAGCAGCCACTGAGGATCATTGCTTAGATCCATTATGTCATTAAGGGTTGGAAGATGGTGATATTCTATCATTCCTTTTAAACTTATTAACTAGTTCTTTTGTAAAGAAGAATTTTACTTTACCCTGAGATATAGTTCGTACAAAGAAAGCAAACAAATAAACTTAATTCTTTCTCTTAATAATGTTCATTCAGTATAGTGAGTTGGTTCCCAGCATCCCCTAAAGTTTTCCAGTAAAATGATTGGGTTTTAGGGTTTTATTTTCCTTTGAGTATCATTGTGAACTCATAGAATTTAATATATTTTTATGTTTTAATCCATTACACTGTTCTTTATAATGAGCAAACTGTCCAATCTTTACCCAGGTTGGTTCTTGGTATGACTTCGGTAGTGTTTGACAGCTTTCTAAAGGCAACCATTTTTCAACATTTTTTAAAATTTTAGTTCTTTTGGATATCACCCTAACTTAAAATAACATGCCTATTTTTTTTACCTTTCACCTTTCAACATCATCTTTGATTCCCAGCTATGAAAAATGAAGATTTGGCCCCCCAGCAAATTGTTACTGGTTGTGTATTTTTTAGTTTTGAACCCTTTCTCCTCCTCTTCTACCTTCTAATTCTGTCAGATTAGTTTTTATAATAACAAACTGGGTAATATTCATATTTTGTTAAGTAACAATAAACAGATATTTTATGCTTTGCCTGTAGGTTGAATCTAAAATTTGAAAACCAGTAATCAGCACTTACTATGATCATGTAAATATTGTTTATTGCTGAACCAAGTACAGTGTTAAAATTATAGTTTCTTCTTTTTATGTAATGACTCAAGTGCCACTTGATGGAAAATGTGTCTATTCAGGATTCTAAAGAGTCTCTTTCCTTATACTGTATTAATTAATCAAAATAAATTCATGAAAAAGTTTATTTGTACCATAAAATTCTTACAGGTTGTTTTTCCTTTTGAGAAGTAATGCTTCATCAGTCACTAATACCTTCTATGGCTCCCTCTGATTAATTAACAATTTTAACTACTTTATGTCTTACAGAAATCTCTCAAACTCTCTTGTCTACTGCTACAGCTCCCCAACCCCCTGATCTCTTCACAGTTTGATTTATCCTTTATTTTCTTCTATTTTTCAGTGGAATCTTGAGGGAGAAGACAAATACATGTCCTAAATCTTTAAGCTACATAATGTCTTAATGCTTGAATCATATTTGTCTCACCTTTTTTATCTTTCCTAATTGAAGAGCTATAATTTTTTTGCTGTTCTCAAACAAAACTCTCTAGCATCTAGTCAATTTTTGTTGCTCCTTTTAAAAATATTTTTAGTTCTAGTTACTACCAGTGTGTAACTAAAAGCTCAAAAGCCTATCATAAGGGTTAAAATATGGGTACATAAAATCGCACTTTTAAAAATGACCAATTCGGTTGAGCAAATTGGGGGAGTTGTTTTGAACTTGCTAATTGTGACAGAGTGGTTAATTGAGCATGATTCTGAAGAAGAAAAGTGGGAGTGGATTCAGAGAAGGAAAGCAGATGTGATAAGATGGTAAAGCATGTAATAATGTGTTTGACTACTTTTAAGTGCTTCAAGTCCCCAGAGGCCTTCTGTGAGAGCAAGAGCTAGAGAAAAGCATGTTTAAACAGTATATATCTGAAAATTGAGCCAAAGGGCAATATGAAAGTTTTATGTTAGTAAATTTATATTTTTCATATCATTGCAGCTTCTGAAAATTTTCCAATACACTAACTTTGAGAAAAATAGAAATTACATCTTATCAACTCAAGATCGCCTCGTAGGGGGATTTGCCAAGTGGCCAGATAGTCATCCAGGTAATTTATTTTTTGTATGAATCCCATACAGCTTTACTTTTGTTTATTTCGTGAGAAGGTCTTCAGGTATCTTTGTCAGAAAGGGCATATGATAGAAAATTTAGCCACATTTGTAAATGTAAAGTAGATGATGTTTTTAAAAAGGTGAATTATTTAGTTTAGGGGAGATTTAGGGTGTTGATGGAGGGGTGGGGGAAGAGTATAAAGGCCTTAAGAGTTGAAGTATCAATATGTTGGTATTGTTTACATTTTTTCCTCAAGTATTTCACTTAGCAATTTTTTATTTCATTTGAGGCAGTGTAAAGCAACGGTCTGAATGGGTCCTGTCCAAAATAGAGAATTACCTAGTCAATCCAAAATCTATAATCTTATTGATTCAGTCATCATTAGCTATTGTTGAGCTAAGTAGAATAAATTACTGAATGCAACAGGTAATCAGATTTTACTCTTCAGAAAACATTAATTGAGAAATCTCAAGTCTTGAATATAGGTGTCCCTCACTGTGCATACTCTGTTCTCTGAATTTCAGCAGATTCAGGTTATTTTTTAGATGAATACTTTGCTATCTCAACCCTTACCATTTACTCTCTAAAACTCAAGAGCCAAACATGTTTATACAACATGATATTCCATGTTTTCCAAACTCAGGGATGGCATAGATCCCAGTGAAGAGCAAAGTGTTCTTGTATTTCATAAGTACTTTCAAATGGGTTCTTTAGAAATAATGAAAAATCTATATTGATGACGTATCTCCCAAATATGTGAATAATTCTGTTTCCCAAACCTAGACAGAATTCACTTCCAGCTGCCTACTCTAATATAAAACTGCATGCTCAGTATCTACAGGTGCCATCTATAGGCTCCCAGACCTAGCATGCTAGCCAAACTCATTGCATCCTTGCTCCACCCTTCCCTAACACTTCTGTGGCACTAGGCCCAAGTTCAGGCCTAGGATTCTGCAACAGTCTTATCTTTAGTCTTCCGGCTTCTGGTCTAGTCCTCCCTCTCGCCCCACATTGACACTTCAATAAGAGAAGAACCAAAGCTACTTTCAGGGTCTAGGGGGATCTCTGATGCAAAAAAGATTGAGAACTTCTTATCTAAATTCTACATTAAATCCATTAAAGTCATGCAAAGACTTTGTCAGCACTCAGTTCTTTGGCAAGGCACTTAAGGCCCTCCCCAGGTTTGGCTCCTCTCCTGTTGCTACCATCCTCCTCCAGGCTACCTGCCCCTCTGCCTATGTTTTCACCTCCAGCAAAATGAACCTATTTACAGCTTCCCAAAATGTTGGTTTAAGAGTTTGATAAAAATAATTCAAAATACTGAGATTTTTGATAAACAGGTTGACAAAATGTTAGCTATAAATATATGAAACTAGATGCAAAGAATGATTGTTTTTGCAGCACTGCAGTAGAATCATGGTTTTTATTATTAGTCTAGAACCTCTAAATCTCCTATCATACAGTTGCTACGAGTATGTACTTGAATCAAAATATGAACAAGGGGCTCATGAAATCATATTTTTGTACCTGAAGGATCAGGAATACTTCCTCATATCCATACTCAATTATATTTTCAAGCAAAATATGTTTCTTTAGAAAAAATGTGCAATGCTTTTAATTTCTAGAGCAAAATTATGTATTTTCCCCAGTTTCATTGAGAAAAGGTTGACATACATCACTACAAGTTTAAGGTGATTAGCGTGATGGCTTGATTTACAATATATTGTGAAATGATTACTATAATAGTTTCAGCTAACATCCATCTCCTCATATAGATAGAAAAAGAAAATAGAGCAGAAAAGAATAAGGGGAAAAAATGTTCTTCTTGTGATGAGAAATCTTAGGATTTACTCTTAACAACTTCACTGTGTATCCTAGAGCCGAGGGCGGCAGAGTTGTCATGCTGTGCGTTACATCCCTAGGACTTAATTATCTGATGCCTGGAAGTTTGTACCTTTTGACCACCTTCCTCCGACTCCACCTCCTTCTGCCTCTGGTAGCCCCAAGTCTGATCTCTTTTTCTATGCGTTTGGGTTTTTTGTTTCTGTTTTTGTTTTTTTAGATCCAAAATAAGTGATATCATATAGTCTTTGTCTTTCTCTGGACTTACTTCACCTAGCATAATGCCTTCAGGGTCCACCCATGTTGTCATAAATGGCAGGATTTTCTCGTGTTTTATGGCTGAATAATATCCACTGTATATTTTTACAACTTCTTGATACATTCATCCATCAGTGTACACTTAGGTTGTTTCCATGTCTTGGCTGTTGTAAATAATGCTGCAGTGAATATGGGGTGCAGATATCTTTTCAAGTTAGTGTTTTCATTACATTTGAATATGTTCCCAGAAGTGGAATTACTGGGTCATATGGTATTTCTGTTTTTAATTTTTGGAGGATCTTCCATACAGTTTTCCATGGTGGCTGCACCAATTTTCAATCCCACCAACTATGCACAAGGGTTCCCCTTTCTCCACTTCCATGCCAGCATCTATTATCTCTCATCCTTTTCATAATGGCCGTTCTTACAGGCATGAGATGGTATCTCATTGTGCTTTTCGTCTGCATCTCTCTGATGACTAGTGCTCTGGAGCATCTTTTCATATACTTGTTGGCCTTTCATATATTTTCTTTGGAGAAATGTCTATTCGTTTTGCCCATTTTTTTAATTGGGTTATTTAGGGTGTTTGCTATTGAACTGTATGAGGTCTTTATATGTTTTATATATCTTAATTTCTAAAGCAAAATAATATTTTTAAATTTTGGTATCTATAACAATAGCTATAAATATGTTAGAAAAGTGTCTTAAGAAAACAGAATTATTTTGGTCTTGATGCTGCTTTCAGTCTGTGCATGTACTGTTTTAATAAATAATGGACATAGGGAAATGACAAGCTCTTGGAAAACATTTCTTGTATAAACATACTTGAAGTACATTTTGAGAATTTACAGTATATTTTTAAAAGAAAATTCTTGAAGCTTTTTTCTGGAGAAATCAGTTGCTAACTTTACATTTGTGTAACTACTTGGATGTAGTAGTACTTCTTATGGATATGTTACAGTGTCTTCATTGCATATATACTACAAAACATGGAAAGCCTTTGTATGATAAATTGAATTTATGTGGAAAGACCTGTTCACAGAGCCTTTATAATAATTATTTTAACATGATTCTTTGAAATTAGCTTATCCTTCTATAAATCTAATAACAGATTTGACACAGACATTTTATATACATTTACAGTAGAAACTTATGAAAAGTGATTTTTTATTATGAAGAAAGTATATATAACAACATCTAAAGTGTTTGAATGCATCACACCAAAAAAATAAGGGTTTGCCTTGGTTTGGTTTTAACTATTTGAGGTTTGAAACAATTATGTTCTGCTTCATTGGCTTTTACAAAACACTTTTGAGAAAAAAATGTTTTATTTTTACATTACCTGAAAGTATAAGATCCTATTTTATGTTATTCTAGATTTATTTGTGTTCCATTTTTTTCCTAGAAAGTTTCCTCATTTCTAGACAGTAAACTTTAGTGTTGCTTTGTGCCTTTTGTAATTTTAGAATAACTGCTAGGAAAATAGGGCAGGGAAAATCAAATTTAGTTTTTGTGGTCTGAAAATTAGAGGAAAGTGCACCAGAGGAGACCTGAGCGTTCTCGGAAAAGACATCAAAGGGGATTAACACGGGCCTCCATTAATGAAGTGACTTTTTCACAAACAACATTAAGCATGACTATTTGTCATTCTTTTGGAAAGTAAATGATAGTCATGTAAGTCAAACTTTTTATTTAATTCTTCTGACAAAATTTTACTAGGTAAGATGTTTTGAGCATTAATAGCTCTTGAAGCCATAAATGATGGCTGATATAAAAATAGAAAAAATTCTTGACCCCTACGATATTTTTTGTAATGTTCCCATCACTACTGAGCTCTTGAGCTGTTCAAGGCCATAAAAGGCTCTCAGAAAGGCAACAGCCATGTGATTTCAGTGGCTGCCTTCATGAAAGAGGGTCGCTACCCCCCAGAAAGATGGGGAACTAGTGAAGCCAGTGTAGGATTGTCACAGGTGCGAACACTCACATCATCTTAACCAAATAGCACGTGACTTTGTTTTCCTTGTCAGGTCAGATGTTTTTTGAATGACTGACATTGCCCTAAAAAGGAAAGTAAAATATGGTGCAGCATTCCAGAATGGATTATTTTCGTTAAGGTTCTTTCACTGAACACAGTATTGGGATAGTATGTGGTTTAGGAATTGTCAGAGGTAAAATTTGGTGGGACAGGTATTATTGCTGCTTAGATTCAGAGGCTTATTTAATTTTTAAGAAAACTATTTTCCTTTTATGCTATAGAGTGAAGCCCCCTTGTTTCTATATTCTGTAGTAAGCAAAGGGGAAAGCCCACTAAGTGAAAAGTCTGTTACTGCTACTCTTCCTCTTTGTCCTTGAATCACTGAGGATGTTGAGAATGTCACTTCTTCATTTGTGCTATTGCTTGCCTTTGCTAATGATATTTTTTTTAAATAAAACATTTTATTTTGACCGTCTTGTTCTTTTGAAAATTAGTGATTGACCTTAAGAAAGGAAATTTCAAAAACTATATTTAGCACTTTTCTAAATTTATTTTTATGTGATGATGGGCTTAATAGGTATGTAGCTAAAATATTGTGTAGCATGTACAAATAAGAATGCCTGTTGTGATGAAAATGCCTCATTTTCAGATGCTTTGCATGCATACTTTGGGATCTGTGGCCTGTCACTAATGGAGGAAAGTGGAATTTGTAAAGTTCATCCTGCCCTGAATATAAGCACACGGACTTCTGAACGCCTTCAAGATCTCCATCAGAGATGGAAGACCAAGGACTCTAAACAGTGCTCAGAGAATGTACAAATTTCCACATGACTGACTGTTCAGATTGGGAGGGTGGGGATATTTGTAGCAAAACTGTAGCTCAAGGTTAAAAGCCATGTATAACCAAGTGTGCTCTTTTTTTTAAGAGGTAGAGTCTACAATCAAATATCATGCTGATGGCACTTTGGGATATGGTCTTGAGCCAGTAACCTTTGTACTGGGTTTCAAGAAAATCTTCGTTGATGTTTGAACCACAATGGACTCTGTTGTGGCTCTAAAGTGTTTATACTGTATTTCTAAGTTCTTTGAGGAAAATTAACTGTATGTATGTAGGTTATCTTTTTTAAAAGCTCTTCAGTACAAATTGTATCATGTTATAAAATGGAACAAATCTTCCAAACAAGTTTACAGTTCACATAGCATTGATAATCTTCAGATGAGCACTTAGTTACCATTTAAAAGCTTGACTGCTAATGGTAGAAAATTGCTTTAATGAATTAAGTATCTGGGATTAGTCTTTGAAAACAGATGATTCTGTAATTTTTAAAAAGAATGATTATTTTGTCTTATTCTTAAGTGAGCCAGTTAAACTTGTATGGCCTATAGAAATGAAATTAACTTCATAGCAAGAATAAATAGGCTTAACTAATACAATAATTTTCTAAAGAATGTTTTAAGACAATATTATATAACAGGGAAAAGTAAATTAACTATTTGATAGTGAATGGGAAAGTTTTGTGCTGGGTGAGTCATTTATTTGGATGTTGCTGGGGTGAATAACAGTCATGTTTGATTTTAATCTCAAATCATTAGTTGCTTTTTCCCTTAGGAGAAAACAGTCTCATCTAGAAGGAAAGACATTTAGTGGTTTTGTTTATTTTTCTGAGATATGTGATATTATAAATTATAGATGTACTTTTATAACTGAGTTATTTTTAGCCATTTGGATGTTTTTTAGTTTGTTGCCCCTAGTGTATTAGTGACTCTAATTTCAAACTGATAATCTTGTAATTTTTTCAAATTAAATAAGTAAAAATTGAAGTGAAAAAAACAGAACCACTAAAGTAAATTTAATGGTACAGCTCCATACATGGTCTTTATATTTTTATATGTTCAGGTAAATGGGAGGGAAATGTACTTTTTAGGTCTTAAAGGACAGGGGTTTCGTTCCTTTTTGTTTTGTTTTTTTCATTCTATGAACTAGCAAATAGTAAAATAATGTAAAAACTCATCATTAGTAATCAGCTTATCAGTAAATTGTTTGATGATGTTGGAAGATACGAGACTAGTAGTAAAATGGAGAGGGAAATCTCTTCATAAAGGAGCTTGGTATAAGTTAGTCTTGGTGATAATGATGTTGAATTATTCTATAAGTATCAGTATAAAAACTAAATTACTAGTATCACTGTTTAGGAATAATGGTCCTTCTCAAGGAAAACCTAGTATATACTTGGAGAATGATTCATTTATTATTGGCATCCTCAGTTTGCCAAAGTCAACTTTGTTATTTTTTTAATTAGAAATTAAGTCATTTTTCTGATGTTGGGGAAAAAATAAGCTTAACAACAGATGTTGTTACCCTTCCCTAAGTTATTCTAGTTGCTTCTGTTTAAATGCTGGCAAGTCAGAATATCCCCATCTCGAAGCAGTTAACCTCTTAAACCTCAGGAGTTCAAATAGCATATGTGTAATAGTTTTAGAACTATGTAAAAAACCCGGATTGTTTTTCCTGAATCACCATTAGTGGTTGGAAGGTAAGAAAGTAACAGAAATTATATTATATTCATCAATAAAAGAAAATTCCAAGGTTAAAAATATTTCATAAAACTTTGAAGAAATATTTTCTGACTCCTTGTATAATTGAATGGCATAAGATTGTAAACTACAGTATGACTCTAACTGGTATACTTTGGAGAGGCCTTTAAGGACCAGTGAATGTTCGTATTCCACAGCAGCATATTGATCAAAAATGCCAGGCCAGTGTGAATTGTGGAGAAACTACTACTAACTTTCTAAATAATTATTTACAAGAAAAGTGTTATTAATAAAGTATAAATATTTCACATATATACTTTGTTCTTTAGCAGTAATTAGAAGGGAAATACGAAGTCTAAAATCTCAACTATTCCCTGTGCTCTAACCCCAGCTCCAGGATGGTATATTTTAAAAGATAGAGAGAGAAGCTCTGTTTTGAGCATCTGCTTGAAAACAAGGTTAATCAGGTCATACAACGCAGTTCAACCTATTTATCATCTACAGTGTGTTCAGCTTTGACCTATAATACACATTCGTTTTTATTAGATCTTTAAATAGTTGTTTATAAACATTTAATTCAAATTCAAATTGAAGTCTTGCTAACAGTGGTATGTAGTTTGGATCCTGTTGGACTTGATGCTGTTTGAGAGTCAGCTAGATAAGGTGGTGCCTTGACTCAGAAGACTTGTGTTTAAATCCCAGGATCTGCCAGTTCAGTTGTGTGGTCTTGGACCCTGACTTCACCATGGATAAAATAAGGAGGTGATCTTAATTCCTGAGGTTGTTTGAGATTAAATGAGATAATACATATAAAGACTGTAGTATAGTCATGAAATACAGTAAATTCCTAATTATAATTTCTGTCATGACGTCATGAAAATACTTTGTTAAAACTTCTCTTCTGTAATGGAGATCTCATTTAGTTCAAACTCGAAGATGATGGCAGCAGTGTAGTGTTTGAGTCTCCCCCATAAGAATACAGAATAACGAGGATAGCCTCAGACCCTGTTCTACAAAACAATCGATCACAAGTTGTCCCCATGAACCTTACAAATAAGTGAGGATGACATGGTTTCAGCATCTGCGTGGAAAGCAGGCAGCTGGTTTCTGGCAGCCTTGAGGAGAACTATAACAGTCGCCTCAGTATCTCACTAGAAAGTGTGGGGGGCCGATCCAAAAACAGGCTGGAACTGGGAGGGCTTCTACAGGTTTCCATTTGCAGGTGAGAGTTCTAGTACGGTAGTACGGCCTGGTGGCTGTGCTAGAGAAGGCTGTGCCCTATCTTGTGTACATCTAACACCTAAAACAAAGCCTAGCCTTGAGGAGAACCTGCTAGAAATAGGATCCAAATTGGACAGGGCAGGTTCAGTAGGACAAGAGAGGATAAATTCCAGATAAATGTTTGGAAGGCCAGTAGACCCCCATCATCTTTTAAATCACATTATAAAAATGAAAAGGGAGCTTGCAGACCATGGTGCTAAAAAAGTCATCCTAGAGCACCCCTCCTTCCTAAAAGTACAGGAAAACTCCTTCATCAAAAATAAAACCCACCTGAGGAGGTTGACAGTCAAATCCCATTCAGAGTTATAAGAGAAGTAAGTGGATAAGCAGGACAACATCCTTGCAGACGATCAGAGCACACCAGGCAGATGCTGCACGGATGGGAGGGGGGCCTGCGGTTATGGCAGGGAATGTACAGTACTTAGAACTCCAACAATAAAGATGTTAAAAGCTAAAAATTAAACAACTGAGTCTAAAAAACTGGAGGATAAAGCAAACCAAGAGGCAAGTTGGAATTAGTAAGAAGGGGGAATGAGAGGGGAGAATAAGATCCACAAATCACCAGTAAAAAAAAAAATTCAGATGATGGGGAAAATGCCCATAAAACAAAGTTTTCAAAATTACAAGACTACTACAAAAGAATTATGAAAACTTTTTTAGAAAATGTAAATTGCCAAAAATTTGCCCTAGTAAATATAGAAATTCAGAACAAACCAGCTACCATAGAAGAAACAAATAGTTAAAGGACTCCTTACTAAAAAAACATCAGGCCCAGATAGTTTTTAAGGGGGTTTCTACCCAACCTTTAAGATTTAAATAGTCCCGATGTTTAAATAATTCCAGAAGCTTGTCACCCTAGAGCACCCTTCCCTCCTGAAAGAAGCTAGAAAAAACCTTGAACCTCAAAGTGCCAAAAAAAAGAGACTTCCAAAAGTGACTAGTATTGTTTCCATATCCTGACAATGATTGTACCAAAGAGGAAATTATATACCACTCTCACTTATATCAATGCCAAAATTTTAGCAGTATGTTAGCAAACAATCCCAACAGCACTTTCAAAAAGTAATAAATCAGCCTTAAGTTGAGTTGGGTTTATTACGGGAATGCAAGGATAATTCAATATTAGACAATCCATTAATAATCTCAAGAGTTACGGAGAAAAATAATCTCCACCTTTGCAGAAAAGGCATTTGACAGAATTGAGCAATCATTCATGTTAAATGTACTCAACAGGTAGAAATTGAGTAATTCATTAACATTTTACCTCTGCCCCAAAGCCAGCATCTTAATGCCAAATCAAGAGACTTTCCAGCTCAAGTCAGGAACAAGACATGCCCAACTATCTCCTCTGCTGCTTAAAAATGGTGTTGGGGGTTTTAGCCAATAAAAGTCTGACAAAAGAATACAAAGACATGTAAATTGGAAAGAAGCTGTAAAACTATTTGCAAATAGGATTTTATATCTGGAATGTGTTGAAAGACTACAAGAGAACTTAGCAAAGTAGTAATTACTGTATATAATTAATATGCGTATATTGTTAGTATTCAGACACAAAAGACTGCATACTCTGATTCCACTTACATGAAGTTCAAAACAGGCAAAACTTACCTGTGGTGTCAGAAATCAATACCCCTTTTCATCCACTACCGCCCTCCCCAGAGGTAAGCGCTATCACGACTCAAATCACCATCGACTAGTTTTGTCTGTTTTTGAGCTTTAGGTAAGTGGAACCATACGTTATTTTTTTCAACTGGCTTCTTCAGCTCAACAAAGCCTGAAAGCATACAGGTGGCATCTGTAGTGCTGGTACTGTGTTTGCTGATCTAGATGCTGGTTACATAGGTGCATTCACTTTACGAGTATTTGTCAAGTTGTACTCATGATTTGTGCGCTTCTCTGTATGTATAAATACAGTTCAGTAAAATTGTTTAAGAAGAATAAAAGACTATATAAAATTAGTTAGACTATATACTTAAAGAGCACTTTTGATTGCAAAAAGAGAACATAAAAAGAAACGTGTAAACTTAACAAGGCATGTCCAAAACCTGTGTGAGGAAAATTTTTAAAAACCAAACTATTGATAGACAAAAAAAAAAAAATAGACTTGCACAAATGAAAAAAGACATATTCTTAGGTAAGACTCAACATCAAAGCTTGTTTTTTCCTTAGTTTAATTTTTAAATTTTATTCCCAATAAGAGTGGTTATGTTTGCTCTTGAGAGGACACACAAGAACAACTATGAAAACTGAAAAGGAAGAATGCGAGAGAACCAGCCCTACCAGACATTAAAACACGCTTTTAACTCCCCATGTTGAAAGTTTGGTATTGACACATGAAGAGGCAGGCAGGCCAGTGGAAGAGAAGAGAAACTCCAGTGACGGACCCAACAGCAGAGTACAATAAAGGCAGCAGGTCTCAACTCAGAACTTTTATAATAAATCGTATAGTAATGACTAGTGCTTGATAATTCAGATAGACCCTTTTTTTTTAAGAATCCATATATAGCCACTTTGAACCTTTTTACTTTGCACAGTGAACATTATTCTTGTAATTTCAAAAATAGAAAAAACAGTGATAGTCGTCACCCCAGCCCTACCCCCAGCCTATGCTTCTAGAGATCACCACCGCCGTATAAATCCTTCAGGCCCTTAATCTCTTCATATACTTAATAGATATATATTTAAGCACTAGTCATCACAATACCACATATATACAAGCATACCTTGTTTTACTGAGCAGCCCTGGGTCGAGCAAGTCTCTTGGAGCTATTTTTCCAATAGCTCTTGCTCACTTTTGTGTCTGTGTCACATTTTAGTAATTCTCACAGTATTTCAGACTTTTTTATATTTGAATTGCTGCATCTTTGACAGATGAAAAGTTCCTTCTTATGGAGGAGAAGAGAGTGGTTTCTTGAGATGGAATCTACTAGTGAAGACTTGAATGACAGCTGTAGAATATTGCATACACTTAGTTGATAAAGCAGCGGCAGAGTTTGAGGATCGACTCCAATTTTGAAAGAAGTTCTGTGTAAAGTACTGTCAGACAGCATTGCATGCTACAGGGAAATCATTTGTGATAGGAGGAATCTATCGAAGCTGCGAACTTCATTGTTTCGTTTTAAGAAATTGCCTTGACTACCCGACCTTTCAGCACCCACCACCCTGATCAGTCAGCAGCCATCAACATCGAGGCAAGACCCTCCACCAGCAAAAAGATGATGACTTGCTGAAAGCTCAGATGTTAGCATAATTTGCCATGAAGTATTTTTTAAGGTACATACATTGTTTTTTTGATAGAATGCTATTGCACATTTAATAAGACTACAGTGTAAACATGAACGTCTTTCAATATCCATGCATAGTATCACGTTGCAGAAATATAATCAGTATCTTTTTCTTACAAAAATAATGCTGTAAGATCCTTGAAAATGTATCATTTACTACTTGGGTGACTATAGATGTGGAATTTCTGGGGCAAAAAGTGTGCACACTTTAAATTCCTAGAGCTTTTGTCACACTGTTTTCTAAAAAAGATTGTACTGGTGCACACGTCTACCTTGACACTGAGATTTTAAATATGATCAGAAAATAGTATTCTGATAATAAAATACCATCTCCATGTAACTCAGAATCATGGCATTGGGAATGACCTTATTGGCTGGGCCTCTTACCGTCATTTTACAAATTATAAATCTGAGGCCCAAAGATGAAGTAACTCTTAAAAGATCCTGACTCACTTTATGAGTTATAGGGGTCGTCTTTTCAGGCACTAACATTACTTTTGTTGAGGTATTCATCCACTTGCCCATTTCTATGTTTCTCTGGATGTTTAGTTCTAATTACTGTTCATTAAACTCTTAAAGATTTAACTAAGTTAAGGGTTGCCATTAAAAGTGTTAAGTGGGATTTCCTGATCTGACTGATACTGTACTACAGTCAGGTCATCATTGAAGAAGCTGGGCAGTGGTACACGGGACCTCTCCCATGGATTGTTCACCACTTACTGTGAGTCTGTAAATATTCCAGGATAAAAAGTTTTTTTAAGGGTGTGTGGGAACAGTAAAAGCATGTAAAATTCACTGGAGAAACTACGAGCTTAGGCTCAACGCCAGTTTCCCTCCACTTAATCATAGATGAGCGAGTCAGGGAATTTGGTAGAGCTTTACGGTGTCTCTAAGGAGTGAAGGAAAATAGTCACTAAAATAATCAATTTGATAGAGTGTACATAAGAGCTTTGCTAGAGTGTTAATGGATTTTCATTTGCATTTGAATGTCAGGAGCTGATTGCCACACTAGAATACCCACAGAATATGACTATAACAGAATACCCTTGTTTCTGCTACAGAACATACTGTAGAAAATCATTCAGTGGTTAAATTATAGAAATACACATAAAAGAATCATTGTTCGAGCAAGACCTTTTTTATAATAACTTAGGTTATTTCCAACTCAGAAATGTTCCTGTAAACATTGCATACATTTTTCTGTGGGGTTCCTAGCAGGAAGTACTGCATTAAATGATGTGTACTTTTAAAATATTGGTAGTTAACTGTCAAATTGCCGTTCAAAAACAGTGTAGCCATTCATAAGCTCATCAACAGAATGTTAGAATACTGTTTCCTCATATTGTGGATATTATCGGTCTTTCTTCCATTCTGGATGGAGAAAAATATAGTATTCCCTTGCCCTGCTAAGTCTGGGGGGAGGTCATTCTCTGTGCTATAACGAATTGATGCTAATTGTTTTTTTTTGCTTTGAGAGTGAAATCAGAATAATGTGTCTCCACTAAGGTAGAGTTTGTAATACTTTTCTAAGTGTGGTCTGCAGATGGTAGCTTTGACATCACCTGGGAACTCTTAGAAATGCAGTTCTCTGGTCCCACCTTACAGCTACTGAATCAGAAATGGGGTGCGGGTGGGGGTGGGGGTGCAACCAGCCATCTGTTTTAACAAGCTCTTTGCATGGCTCTTGTGCATGCTCAAAGTTGAGAGCCAGCTGCTAATTTAGAAAAAAACAACTTGGGTAAGAGAAGCAAGAGAGAGCCCCATAATTATTTGCAAATTTAAATTTTAAAAAGAGAGGGGTTTTAGTCAACAGTAAGGTCAGTATGATCTTTACTCCCACCCCAAAAAAGCTGCAATCTGAGCCTATAGTAGTGTAGTTGAAAATGTAATTAATATTCAGATATGCAAAGAAAATACAACAATAATTTTCTCAAATGGATGCAGTCTTCATTTGCCTGTGTTTGGCTACGCAGGGATAGGGGAGGCTAGGGAATGAGGGCACTTAAGTTTATTGGCTGACAGTCTCTTCTGCGGTCAGGGTTTCTTCCTGCTCCTTGCTGTCTGGGTGTGCGTGTCCCCTGGGGGTGGGTGGGCCTCTGCTGCAGGTCAGTGCTCTGGTCTGGTCCCTGGTCTCGTGCCTACTGAGGTGTCTCCTGCTCAGTCCAGGGTGACCTCTCGAGGTGCGCTGCTGCCATTTGGCTCTGACTGCACAGCTGCAGCAGGATGGCCTCTGTTCTCGTGCCAGGCCTCTTCCAATCTGCCTCCTTTTCATGACTCCTTATCTGCCCACCACAGGCTCACTCACACACTCAATCTACTCTGACATATGCAGAAACTGCTAGATCTTTGAGCCTAAAGAGGTGTCTGCATTTTTCATGTGTCTAGCTCCCTCCCCTCCCATTTCAACTGTACCAAGCGCCTCTGGAAGTAGAGCTAAGCTAAATCTGTGTCTCCTGAGACTGTGGCCTCTCCTAGGCTATGCCCAGAGGAGCAGGTCGGAAGGCCAGCTCATATACCACACATCTGAATATTTAAGAGTGATGAATCAAACTAGAAAACTATGTTCTATCCTCCTAGGTTGACAAAAGTGCGAGAGATTTGGAAAAAGAGCAGGGCATACCAAATAATTGTGAATAGCACAAATCCATAAATAACTTGATTTTCCATCCCAGGCTGTGACCTGGCCATGGCTGCTGCTGGGCCGGAGCAGAGTAGGCCAAGGGACAAGATTTCTCCCTTGCTCGCTGGCTGGCCAGCCCTGCTCCCTGCAGTCACTGCGGATCCCACAGGGGAAACCTCACTCTCTCTCCTTGGATGGCGTGTAGGCCCAGTTCTTTCACCGCCACTTGGGCTCCTCTCTTTACGCACCTGCATCCACTCTGAGACTCCACATGGTCCCAGGCAGAGAGTCTTTGGTCACATCGTGTACCAGCCTCCTGCCCCACCAACATCACCCTTTCAGACACCTCCAAGGAACCTGAGGCTGGAAGGCCAGGCTCACATTTAGAAATCTTAGGCTCATCAAACTTCCGTGTTCATGCCAGCCCTCTTCTTGCCACTCCCACACCTTGAGGAGCTCCCTCATGCTTACAGTGAGCTCCGTATCACCACGCCACCTTACGGCCCCCAACAGCTCCCGCACCTTGGACCTAAGGGTATATGCCCTGGTGGAACAGTCTGAACGGACCCAGGCAGGAAGCCCAGGCAGGCCCTGGAAAGCGGTTTCTGGACAGAATACCAGGATCTCCAGTCCCTGGGGCCTGGTCCAGAAAGGGACCCCAGCTGTTTCTCATGGGGAGCACCAGAATGGGGTCCTCTAAAGGAGGGGCCTGGGTGTAAGGGAAGTAGAGGCAGGCCACCAGCGCCCATGCTTAGTTCGCTTCATGCCTGTCTGGACGGGGCTGCCACATACTCCACACGCTTCTCCCCTGCCGAAGTTCCCTCTCAGCTGCGAATGTCCAAATTTACACCCCCCCATCTGTGGCAGGGACTTTCCTTTCTTCCCATCCTGAGTTCCCTCTACCACCCACTTGACGTAATAATGGGAGCTGAAGCAATGTAGAAAACCCTTTCCCAAGCGACAAAGCCTGCTTTACAGTTCTTGTTTGCTGCAAACCCCAAAGCTGTCCTCCCTTTTCCTTGCTCAAATATTCTAAACCTCCCAAGGTAAATGAGAGGCTCTGGAGGACGAGGGAGTGCAAAGGCAAATAGCATACCAGTGTGCAAGTTAGCCTCCCCCGGGGCTGAAGTGGGGTTGCGATGGCACTGCACCACACTGTCGGGACCACAATCAGCCACACATTTTAAAGGGCAGAGGTAGGAAAATAAGGCTCTGGGGGACAGAGGGCAAGGAAAAATGGCCTATTTGACATATTCAGATTCAGTGGCAACTCCAGTTTTGGGGGGCAGCCATCAGTAAGACAGTGAGGCCCGCAGGTCATTTGCCTGTGCTCACTACTTCATATGCATTTACACGAGGGGTATTAGAGCTGGTGCAGATCACAAGTTAGTCTTCATGGTCTGCCTCTCCCTCCTGAGCCACACCCCAGCTTCACCAGTAACCAGACTGCGCTGAATTTGTAACGTGCACAATATTGTTTGTTGAATAATGGGCTAATAAACTATGTGAATCACTATGTGAGAAACATAACTTTGCAGCATTTAGTGCTCCATGAGGCTGGAATGGGCAGCCCCAGCGAGTTTCCAGGTGCTGGAAAGGGAGAGGCACAGCTGGAATGGAGCAGAGGCTGCAGGCTGGCAGGCGCGGTTACACTGCCTTCAGCTGGCATTCTGTTTGGATGGGGCAGTGTTACACACACACACACACACACACACACACACATGCACTTAATGTATTAACCCTGTTCTCTAAAAAGTAAACGTTTGTATTGCCAGTTCAGAACAAACTGCATTTTTAGGGTAAACAAGGGACATTCTCCTTTTTGGAAAAATTCTCAGTTCAAAAACACAGAATAATGAAGGAAGGGGGTAGAAAAGGACTATTTTGCAAAAGTAGTAGACTCCAGGCAACAGTCATCAACAGATACTGAAACCATTAGGAGAAATGTTGATGGAGAAGAGCTTTAAAGTGGAAGGCTCCGGCTGCCACCACCTGAATCCAAGAATCAATCCTCCAGTCTTTGGAGGTGGAGCAAGCAGACGTCACCTGCCTCTTGATACAGTGTTATGCGAGGTACACCTAGAAAGTCTCCTAACCAAAAGATTTGAAACTTAACCTAATCAACCTGCTGGATCTAACTTCTAGAGCAAGTGAAATGGGCATGGGTAAAATGGCACCACAAAGACACGATCAGCTGGAGCCAGAAGGTAGGACATCCTAAACACAAATCTGGTTTCTGCACAAGTTAATGGCATAAAAAACAGTGAAGGGGGAGTGTTAAGGTAGAATGCGTTAGATGAAAGGAAATGTAAGACACAGAACAACCAAATGTGACATGTGGACTCTGGGTCCCAATTGGAACAACCTACCTTTTCAAAGACATTATTGAGATGACAAGGGAAGTCTGATAATAAACTAGATATAGGATATTAAAGAATTATTTTCGGTTGTGATAATGGTTTGTGTTACATAAGTTTTTTTCTCAGATTTTAGAGATGTATTGAGAATTTGGATTGACAAATTCAGAGCTTTGCTTTAAAAAAAACTGCAGTGGGACTCACAGTCAAAGATTTCTATTCAGAAGACTGTGGTAGAGAGAGGAATCTTTTTTTTTTTTTTAAACATCACAGGTAATTCTGATGAGAAGCCAAGTTTAGGAATCACTGTGTTAAATAACTCAAAGTCCCTTCCAACATGGACAGTAAATGGTCTTAAGGTGACTTCAGGCTGATGAATGTACTATGTCTCATAAATAATGTCTTCAGAAGGCTAAATTTATAGCAAAAGTATCCTTTTCCTGGAAGGGTCATCAGTCACCTGAAGGTCAACAAAAAAAGCAGGGATCCCAGAGGCTCAGGGTGAGCTGGATGAGGCTGCGTCCAGCACTGGAGAAGGAAGGTGTTTTTACTGAAACATTTAAGTGGGGACTGGCTCAATGTTAGTTACCAACAGAAAACATTTCTATTTTATCTCTACACACCTCATAAATGAAACCTGCAAAAGTAGTAAGAATTTCTAAATATAAGAACTATTAATACATAAGTAGACAAATGAACTTAAGGAAGCACTGCTTTTAAGTTTTTTCAAACAAGACTGTACTGTATGGGTACTGGGAGGAGAGGAAATACTATAGAACAACAGCATTCCAAGCTAGACTAGTGCAGCCCTCTTTTCTATAGCAGAAATATACTAACACTGCTTCAGTGTCGAAATGCACTCTTAAAGCTCCCTCCAGTTTACTAAAATGAGATTTTACTAAAGTCATAGGAGATTGCAAAGTAGGTATAGCTGTGTTTAATACTCACAGTTTTTATGGAAGACACATAATGCCTCTTTGCTTATAAATATATAATAACAATGCAAGTTTTACATTAAATGTTAATAGGGGAGCATATATCTGAAATGTGCTTTTCCTCAGAGTTCTGTGATGGCATACTTGGGGGGAGAGAAGCTGGTAGGAGGACATCATGAAGATGCTTGCCTGTGTTAAAAACACTGTCTTTCCCTCCACTTCCTTATAATATTACATCTCATTTCGATTATGTTTCACTCTTGTCAAAGAAATTGTCAACTTGAGGATACAACTGAAAACAACTGACTCGTGGAGAATTTTTTATATCAAAGATTTATTTCCTTATGAACAGACTCTGGGTAATAGAACCTGGATTTAAACACTGGAGACCTAATGACTTTCATCTTTGCCCCTTAAGCACACAGCACAGGAAGACTTCCCAGATGCTGAGGAGGAGCGTGATTGTCACCACCCAAACCAACAGAGCTAAAGCATGAAGCTGTATCATCACATTTTCAGCCACTGAGATAATTGTCTCTTCTATTGTTTTGTTGAAAAAGGTAAATGATCATCTCAGAAAAAATTTAAACAGGACAAGAAGTTCTCCCTCCCACCCTGACCCCCTATTCCCCAGACTTCTGCAGAGGCAACATGTGTGACCAGTTTCTTTTCTAGAAATGGACCTGAAGATACAACCACATATGTGTGCGTATATTTAGACTCAAACACTTACAATGGTGACCCAAAGACCAATGGACTCAGCAGAAATCCAAATTTACATTTATTTGACATAGCCAGACATCTTCCTATTCCAGGTACCTACTACAGATTCCTAAGGAAAATGGCCAGCTTGATAATGAGAAAGGGCTATGTTGTACTGAAAATAACGTAGAAACCCATAAAAATAATAAACAGTAACAACCGGAAGTTCATAGAACAAGGCTCTTCTTTTTCAATTCCACCACTCCTTGCTGGTACTGCATAACAGAACCTTTTGCTTTGAGCCTGCTTCAGAAACCACCGCAGGCCGAGATGAACTATGTCCTGCTGCAGAGGTCAGCTGCAGCGGAGATTGCAATCTCTGAACACATCATACTTGAGGAGGGAAGGCTCTGGGCCACGCCGACAGCCACTGTCAGCTGCTTTGAGTTGTGGGACTCTTGCAACACCGTGGTTTCTTAGTAGAAGGCCAGACTGGTTCTTACATATCACAGACCTAGTAGTTTGAACTGACTTTGTTCCCCCACCTCCTTTCTATCATAGAATGCATAGAAAATATTTGTAGGGCACCTGCAATAAATCTAAGAGGTAACTTATGGGCAGAACCCACCATCCTGGGGGCTCGGGTCCCACCCAATACCCTTTCTTTCAAAGGGCTGAAGATGTTATATGTTAGCACACAAGTAATCCATTCCACATACTGGAATTTGTCATTTGCTGCCCACATGAGGCCTGCAGACCACTTTATTGCCACGGCACCGTCATGTGGGCTTTAGAAATGCTGCCACTCAGGCCCATCAAATCAGCACCCACATTTGAACAAGCTTCCCAAGTGAGTCTGGTGAATGTCAAACTTGAGAATATTGGTCTACAGGGTAATGTCTACCTCCTTACCAGGCAGTAGTAGGCATGTGGAGAACTAAGCCCTGCCTGCCTTTCTTTGGGCTTTCCCTTTCCCCAGCACTGTAGTGAAGCATCTGTAATACCTGAACATATAACAGCCCCTCTCTCCTTTCCTTTGCACAGGCCAGGTCTCCCTTTACTGCCCTCCTGAACTCCTACTTGTCCTCCAACTGTTAATTGAGAAGTTGTCGTTCACCAGCCCCAGCTGCACTAGGCAGAGCGAGACCCTGGCCCGTTGTAAAGTCTTCCATCCATCCTAGGGCTCCCAAGTTCCGATTAAGTGCCTCTATTAGAGTACGTATCGCACTGGACGGTGTTTATCTGTTCTCTGTTGTCTCAAGCAGACTGTGAGCTCTTGGTGTCAGCAGCTTGGTTAATCATCTTTGAATTTCCAGGAGGTAACCTGGAACGTGGAAGGTACGAATTCATGCTTATTGGATACATCAATCAAGGAATCTTGCTGACTGTTTCTTCCAGAAAACTATTTCCTCTCAAAACAATAGTGTATATGACATTTCTACATCATGTCAGAAAAATTGTGTTTGTATGCCTCTGATTGTGACCAATTTCACGAAATGTAAGGTGGCATGTAAACTCATTTTTTATCTCACTGGCCAGATGTAAGAGTACCGTCTGTCTTTTCAAGATGTCATATATTTTAACTGTAATAAAGTTATTGTGAGGAGAAATTCAATCATATCAAAATGTGGTATAAAAGAAAAACATCTTCTGATAGGACCACTCACTGTATACCAAGTCATGCTCAGTGCTTTTTCAAAACCATAAGCCTAAATATCAATCACTCACTGTTTCTTTCCTTAAAGATACTGAGAATTCCTTATTCTAGCTGGTCTGCATTCACTTTATAAATCACATACTCATACTGTAAGCCTTTTTCTTCCTAGTAATTGTAAACTTGCCTCCATACTCATCCTCAGCTGGCCTTCCCCACACGCTTTTTAAATCCTCATCTGGATGCTAACTAGGGCCATTCTGTGGTAGTAGGCAGGGCCATAAAAGGAAGGTGTTATAAAAGATCAGTTCCCCAATGGCTGAACAGTTACAGATGTAATTTACCAAAGAATTTCAGCCTGTGGGGCCACACCAGGTGCTGAATAAAGCGCAGCAGATAGGGTTTCTTTCCTCTTCTAAGTTTAGCTAAGTGGGTATGAAGAGAAGAATGTTAACTCTCTCAGGCTACGATACGTGCATTTGTCTTTGAGAGCAGGAGCTTAGGACATGAGAGAGGGCACAGCGAGGATGCCATGCAGCCAGCTGCTGCCATCCCGCAGAAAACAAGAAAACGGAGCACAGAATTTCATGGAATTTGCCGAATCTATAAAATACATGGAATAAAACTTAGATCACTGATTTGAAGACCCCATTTAGGGAATTGCTTCTCTCAGGCAGAGACTTAGTATTAGAAAGAAAGAAAAGGTCTCTCACATTTGCAAAATGGGCTTTGTACAGTGCCTTGAAAGGAGGCCTAAAGACGCAAAAAGAGCAAACATGATTCTTCCATCTCTCACTGGGAGAAAAGGCGCCTGGGATTGTCTCCCACATCTTGTTTGCTACCTAAAGAAGAAATGCCTATGTTTTATCATCCAGGGGTAAAGAAAATAGCATTAGTGTCCCTCTCCCAACTAGCTAATGAGTCACTAAAAGCAGAAAAAGAAAATTTAGGACTGCCACATTCTCCTAGGAGTGCCAACACATTTTACAGCCCAGAAACTCTCGCGCAAACCTCCCTTATCCATTTCTACCTCAGAGACTCAGGAGTGAGCCGAAGTACTTGGGCCGTGATTGTGCTGTGGGTGTACATCAAAGTCCTTCCGTGCTGGGGCCCCTGAAGGTAAGAGTTATGCCCTGAGAAAGCAGAGTTTAGGGCAGTACTACTACTGTCACCAAGTGAACCCTTCAGAAGAGCCCGTGAGGCTGTAAGAAATCAGATGCAGCAGAGCCCCTGTAGAACCCAGGAACACATTTTTCTCTAACTGGGATTCATTTGCACTTCAGGCTGAAGTTTTTCCCTGGAGCTAAATTGTCACCTCCTGCCTCTAGCTCCCTCATGTCTGCCATGGCATTTAGTTTCTTGTATTGAAATGACCTAGTGATATATCTTTCTCTCCCCAATTGCCCCACATGGCACTTGAACAGGGAACTGAACTTTATTCAGTCTCAGATTTCCGGTGCTTAAGTGCCAGTTAAATTTCATTGAATTGAATGGAACTGAATTCCTCTATGCCGGTTTCCCTGCCCAGTCCGCGCTGGCACAGGGAAAGGTAAACAGGGCTCCCCACCCAGTTGCCACCCATGCCCTTGACCTTGAGCAAGCCATTCCCTGTGCCAGATCTCATTACTGTGTAACACAGGAATCATAAAATGTGCCACCTGCATCAGTAGAAACACTGAAAACTGTTGTGTACCTATCTGAAAAGTGCCCAAAGCTCTTCAGAGAAGGGGAGAGAAGGCAGTGTTTGGTTTGGGGTTTTGATAAATGAGAGGACAGCATGTTATCAGCCAGCCTGGGAGAATCTCACAAATACAATAGGACTTTACTGCACTCCCCACGTTTTTGTATTGCTTTGTTTTTTAAATAAACTTTTCATTTTAGAAGTTTTAGATTTACATAAAAATTGCAAAGATAGTAGAGAGACATAGACCCTACTGCCAGGGTCCCCTGAGATTGACATCTTACATTAGTATGGTACGTTTGCTACAACTAACAAACCAGTATTATTGCATTATTATCATTAACTGT
Organism: Smutsia gigantea; assembly: GCA_032199065.1. Taxonomy (NCBI): domain Eukaryota; kingdom Metazoa; phylum Chordata; class Mammalia; order Pholidota; family Manidae; genus Smutsia; species Smutsia gigantea. The sequence goes on along the minus strand of JAVSCE010011330.1, from coordinate 156,832 downwards.
ATTCATGTCCTTAGGTTCTACCTGTGTCCTTTTTCTGCTCCAGAATTCCATCCAGGATACCATATTACTGAGTTCTCATGTCTCCTCTTGGCTTTCCTTGGCTTCCCCAGTTTCTGAGACTTTCCTTGTTCTTGATGACTTTGGCAGTCATTTCGAGAAGTACAGATTGGCTATTTTATAGAATGTCCCTCAGTTGGGATTTGTCTAGTGTTTTTCTCAATATTAGGTAGATTATGGGTTTGGGGAGGAAGATCACAGAAGTAAGTGCATTTTTGTATCTTCTTGTGTCTTTTTAAAGACACTGTCAATTCCCTTCATCTCCCCTCCCACCCACCCTTCCCCCAAGAAGCTGTTACAACACTGAGAGGGCCTGTTAAGATCAAGGAAATGAGGCTTTATTCTAGATGCATTACAGGAAGTCATTGTTACCCAGTTGGATATCAATTGCAGGAATGGCTCCTCAGTGAAACTTTCCCTGGAGGAGTGTGGCCTTAGAGCCACAGAGCAGCGGCCCTCGTTGGGGACCTCTTTCCATAGTGAACTGAGATGAAGGGCCAACCAAAAGCAGCAGCCTCCAGCGTAGCAAACAGAACAGTTCTGGTAGATGACCTGGTGCAAGACACTGCCTGAGGGCTTTTCCAATGCTTTGTGAGTTATGAAAGACTGGAATGTGGAGTAACAAGTGATACAAATATGGCCAGAATCAAAGCACCTGGGCAAAGAAAGGCCCACGCCCTCTGCAGTGGCTGAGGCTCAGAGTAAGGGCAGGGGAGAGCTTATAGGAATGCCAGAGATCCGCTGATGACTCCTGGCCCTGCCACTGCTGCTCTGGTGACTTTGTGCCAAGTCAGCCCACTGTTTGGGCCTCAGGATGCCCGGCTCTGTAGGGTGGGGATAATAGTACCTGCCTTACGGAGGTGGGCGAGGACCCAGTGGGGTGATGTGAGGCATCACTTGCAATAGTGCCTGATCCATCGTGAGCGCTCAGTCTGTATAGCTGTTATCATCACTATTGTATTGACATTGGAGTAGACCTAATCCGGAAGGCATCCTTAAGTTAAAACCCTTCTAAATAAACTAGCTGGAAAAGTAATTTCAGATTTCTGCAAAAAATTCAGGAAACCTTTCTCTCAGAACAAAAACACCTTTGTGAAAACCACATGCACCTGCTGGCCGATGGAGACAGCAGACAGAGTTTCTGGGGATCATGTCTGAGTTCGTCTCCCTCAGGTCTTCTCCCACACAATTTAGACTTGGAATCATGTTCAGAGGGCAATTACCCTTCTAGGGCCAGGAAAGGGAGCCCAGCCAACTGGCCCTATGGAACCATAAACTTGGACACCGGCCATTGAGCCAGCCAGCAAGCTGATAACCTGCCCACACAAACAAGCATATCGCCCTCATCTCAAGGCTCTGGTGAGGCAGAGGAACCCAGGTATCTGAAAGCACTTTGTAATCTGTAAAGTGCTTTGAACTGAGAAGTATCTTCAGTGTTAAGGTCTTTGCCCATGTGTCTGTCTCTGAAGAACACGGCATGAAACAGACGCAGTGATTTCTCCTCTTCATATGCATTTATATTCCAGGTATCATCCTGGTGCAAGTGACCAATAATAACAGAGGACTCAGTGAGCCCTCTATCTCTGCTGGTCACAATTCTAAGCTCTTTACATGTGTTAACTCATTTAATCCTTGTAACAACTTTCTGAGCCAGTACTATCATGATGTACCCATTCTTACAGATGAGCAAACTGAGGTACAGAGAAGTTAAATGCATTGTCAAAGTCAAATAGCTCTGATGTGGCTTTACCAGTTGGACTAGGTCTGGTTGCATGTCACAGAAAACTCAAATAGCATGGCTTCAGTGAGTTAGAGTTTAATTTTCTCTTGAGTGATAAAAGAAGATAGGAGATAGGCAGCCAAGGCTAGAATGGCAGCCCTACCGTTCTTAAAGACTCAGGCTCATCTCTCTAAGTCATTTCGTGTGTGACTTCTATCCTCAGGTTCGACTCAGCAGTCATGATGAAGACTGATCTGTTGGGCATCAGAACTGTGTTTCAGAGAAGGAAGGGGAGGGCCGTGGGCTTTCCCAGAAACCCCACCTGACAACTTCCATTGACATCCCCTCGGCCACCCTTAGCTGCAAAGAAGGCTGGGCAATGTTTTATTTTTATTTTTGTAAGTTGGGCACATTTCTCAAGGTTCTTGAGGAGGAGGAGAAAATAAATTAGGGGCCTATGCACCATAAAATACGGTGGCTCAGACTAAAACTGTGGTGTTCTTTGGCAGATGAAGACAAGGCTGAATTACTGTTCATTTCCCACTTGGAGGAGTCGTGCAGAAAATACAGACCAGGTTCTGAGTATATAAAAAGAAAAAAAGAAGTTAGAACTTTACTAAGATTTCCACTTTTCCCTTATTCACAATTTAGTTATGAGATTCTATCACTTCATAGTATTTAAATGTTATTTTAGATTACAATTAAGAGTAAGAGCAAGACAGGTGTATTTAGATGAAATAATTTTCTTTATTTTGATTCTAAAATTTTAATCTGATGGTTTTTCTTCCTATAAGACATTACTCTCAGATTTCCCTTTCAAAGAGTAAATGTCCAATATTAAAGCTTTCATTTGTCTTTAAGGAAAGAAAGGAAAAGAATATTTGAATTAGATGTTTACAGAATTGGGGCTAAGATGGTGGATGCTTTATGTGTGATAGTAATTTTTATCCTTTTGTTAACAAAATAATGGGTAACGTAACAAATTATTTAAAGTCTGTTACACAATGAATACTTTAAGATTAAATAAGTATTTCTTTTCATATAGGTAAGTCATATTTGCTACAGTGAAGAAAATGTAAAACTTTTAGAATCATGAAGTATTTCAAGTACACATTACACATAGCAAAACATTATGAATCTTTACATGTAAGGACCCTGGAAAATAAATAATAATAATTTTATTTTTAAGAGTAAACAACATACTGTGAAATGCCTTTGTGAAATACAGTGCTATCCCCTAGCAAGCTGATATAACTATAAAATAGACATATTTGCAGAAAATATTCTTCTCATTTATATTAATGTAGCCTTATTGCTTTTCTAAGGAAATATTTATAAATATTGCAACTTTGTTCCAGAAAATTTTAGGAAGAAAATCACAGTAGAAGAATCCTCCACAATAGAAAATATTATAAAAATGTTTCCCCTGATAGTATTCAAAATTGTGCATGTCACAGAAAATGAAGAGATAAGAGTTCAGAGTAAGGGCCTAGGGCTCTAGCTGGGGCATTATGATTCTCACTACTTCCTGGCGCTGGAATGCTGCACCTTTTGTTTGCGGGAGTACACAGAGCCCTGGCTGTGGATGGGACCTCAGTGCCTCAGGCTTTGATCCCCAGTTGCAGACCTGTCTAAATGTGGGGTCATTGGGGAAAAGGGCCACAAAAGTGATTCGAGTTCTTAAAATAGAGTATATTTCCTTTAAATTACAGAAGACACAGAACTGTCCATTTTAATTGTGGATTCAAGTAGGAAGCAACTGAAGTAAAGAGGCGTCAGCGAGGAGAAGGGAGGCAGCGGGGACAGGGAGACTCAGGAGGGAGCTCTGGAGAGGAAGTGAAGACGGCAGTCCAGTCGCAAAGCAGCAAACGGATGATACACAATTCTCAACATGCTATCCCTGGTGTGCCCTTGCTCCTGTTCAGAAAAAGGTGATTTTTATATTAAACATACACCATAGCTCCTCTCTTTGGGTTGGCCAGCCAGTTTGTGGTTTGGAGACAGGTGAAAATGTATCTACCTCATGGCCAAAAGCTTGTTCTTCATGATCCTCAAAGTCAATGTTATTTTTATAGGATGATGCTTGTGGAATCCCTTTTTTCCTACTCTGCAGATTTCTTCCCAAATATTGTCCTCCTCTATAAAAGAACAGTACTCACGCCCTAGCGAACACTTAGGTTAATCAATAAATCAGTAGCCTATGTTGGTATTAACATTATTAATTTCAAGTTAAAGGCCACATGAGCATTGCTCTTTGTGGAGGGACCCTGGCACAATAAGAAGGAGATTTTTAAAATATGTCTTGGTGGCAAAATAGAACAATAGATCCACTTTATCATTTTTGCCAGACCAGCCACCTCCTTGTTTGATAATCAGACAGCAGCCAGTCCTATACTAACTACCATTTCCTCACTGCACCGAAAACAATCCCAGATCTAAATCTGAAATCCCATAGAATGGCCCTCCTCCTGCCTCCCCATATATTTCCTCCCATAATACTCCCAAAACAAAGAACCTTCCATAATAAATAAGGAACAACAGGAAGATGGCTCTTGGAGCCAGCCCGTTGGCCTTACTAGCAGCACTAATGGGTAAACCTCCTTTCTCTCTGGCTTGTGATGTCTCAAAGCAACAGTACACAGGGGTCCTTCAGGATGCTGAGAACACGGAGGCTTAGCTGGGAGGCAGGAGGAATGCTACCACCAAGGGGGCCTTTGCCCCGGGAAGATGAACGAGGTTCTGCGGGGAGCTTCTTCAGCCTTGCAAAGGCTGTGGCAGTAACACAACCAGTCGTGATGAGAGAAGCAGATCAAAGACACTAAAAACGGAGCATGTGCTTAAATTATTTATGAATATGCTGCAGCTGTACTGCTCAGAGGTGGTTTTCTCTCTTAACTTCCCTGTATCTATAGAAGTTGTCAGCCCCCAGACTTATGCCCCATGTGAAAAGCGGGTAGGGTCGCGGGGTGAGTTACTGGTCAGGACCTTATTTAAGAGAAGCTGGGTTATCCAATGTAGTTCTACCATATCTAATGACAAACAAACCGATGATCTCTTCGCATATCTCATTTCCTAGGAAAGAAATGTGGTATCATTTCACAGTGTACGCTGCAGGAGAAAAAGGTCTGCCCTCCCTACCAAGATCATATTACTTCAGCATCAAAAAGCCTAATACAAAATTGAAGCTTGACATGGTATTAAAAGGACATTTGTATTTTAATATCCTGTTTATCTTGTTTACCGCTGCGTCAGCACTGCCAGAACACCACCAGGCATCCAGGAGGTGGTAGGTCCTAGTGAGTGAGTGAATGAATGTTTCTGGTATACTGGGAATCAGACACTGAAGGCTGTGCGCTCAGCAGCATGTCTCAGGGGCTGCTGGCTCCTTTGATAGCCTGGGTGGGCCGTCCTCAGCTTCCTCCCGGGCAAGGCCTTGCCTCTTGACGTCTGAGATCGAGGATGAATTTAAGACATGTGCACACAGTTCCAACTTTGCCATTTAGGAAACTCTAAGACAAGGATTGATCCTTTGTCCTTAAACAATCCCAAAATAGTTTGCTACCCTCTTTGGGCCAAAGATTATGAGTGATAAACTTCTGAAGAAAAGAAAATATCACCTCAAGGGATAAAAGACTTGAAAAGAAAACTGGTTTTAATGCTACTGAGGTAACCAGCACTTCATTTGGAAAAAAGAAATACTATTCTGATGTACAGGACAAAAAAATATTGGTAGCTGCCCAAGCTGGTTCATTCCAAGAAAAAATACTAAAAATTTGTCCCAAATAGGTGTTGAAAAGCCATCTTGGAAAGGCATTTTGTGACATATCTCCACTACAGACAACTTGGCTAACATACTACCTGTCACTCTAAAAGTCAACATTTTATGAAATTTAACTATGAAGCACATTATTGAAAGAGAAGGAAAAGTTAGATAGATGTACCTTGTTTTCTGGTGATATTTAAACTAATCAGTACTAGAAATAATTAGGTTCCAGCAAAGGCCTAAAAATGTCATCAATCCTGGATTTTGGACCAGATGGAACATAGATCCTGTGCAAAGGCTTCTGCCCATCCCATCCCAAATTCTTAGAAATCACAGATGATATTATTATGTTTTATTCATAGCAGTACTAGAAAACAGAAATGGATATACTAGTTGGGCCGGAAATTATTATAAGGGATCCCTAAAATGTACAAGGCTTATGGAATAATATTAACATAGAAAAGCTACTACATAAAAATAAGAATTATTTCAAATGAGCTGCTGACTCAAAGACAGGTGCCAGGAACAAGAAGAGCCCTAGGCCTTCAGAAAGTGATCAGGTGGGACATAAGTGGACACTAAAGCAAAATTGAACATGTTAGTACCTCAGATTCAGAAGTATATCATAGAATTTTATATCATAACCAAGCAGGACTAATGCCAGGAGAGGTTTAACATTGAAAAAAAATTAATGTAATTCACTCCATTACCAGATTAAAAATGGAAGCCCTACAATCATGTAAGTAGATGACCAAGAAAGACACGTGGTAGAATCAACATACATACCTAATGAAACAATGCTTTTTTTAAAAGCATATAGGAATAAACGGAATCTTCTTAAAAGACATATGCACCCCTATGTTTATCACAGCACTATTTACAATAGCCAAGAAATGGAAGCAACCTAAGTGTCCATCAGTAGATGAATGGATAAAGATGTGGTATATCTACACAATGGAATATTATTCAACCATAAGAAGAAAAAAAATTCTACTATTTGCAACAACATGGATGGAGCTAGAGGGTATTATGCTCAGTGAAATAAGCCAGGTGGAGAAACATGAGTGTCAAATGATTTCACTCATCTGTGGAGTATAAGAACAAAGAAAAAACTGAAGGAACAAAACAGCAGCAGACTCACAGAACCAAAGAATGGACTAACAGTTGCCAAAGCGAAAGGGACTGGGGAAGCTGGGTGGGAAGGGAGGGATAAGGGGAAAAAAAGGGCTATTACAATTAGCACACATAATGTAGCGGGGCGGGGGGTGGGATACGGGGAAGGCAGTATAACACAGAGAAGACAAGAAGTGATTCTATAGCATCTTACTACGCTGATGGACAGTGACTGTAATGGGGTATGTGGCGGGGACTTGATAATAGGGGGTCCAATAAGGAGTATTAACCCCAAATCCTTAATCCAAAACATCCTTAATTACAAAAGACTATTTCCATTCAAAGTGAGAAATAAGGCAAGAAGGGCTATTATCACCTCTGTTGTCCAACATTATACTAAAAGCTCTAACAAGGCAAGAAAAAGAAACTCTAAATATTGGCAAGGAATAGGAAAATATGGCCTATATATTCAGATAGTATGATTGTCTTTTTTAAAAATTCCAGAATCAACTAACTACTAGAAATAATAAGAAAACCCAAAAGATAACCAAAAACAAGGTAACAGACAAATCCATAGCTTTCCAACATACTAGCAATACCCACATAAAGGATATTATTAGGAACTGAATGTTTATCCCCTCAAAAATTCATGTATTGGAATCCTAACCCCCAATGTGATGATATTAGGAGGTGGTGCTGTGAGGGGTGATCAGGTCATAAGAGTGGAGCCCTCATGAATAAGATTGGTGCCTTATAAAAGGGACCCCAGGAGCTCCCCAGCCCCTTCTACATGTGAGAACACAGTGAGAAGACATTGTAGTCTGCTTGTGGGTACATGTGGACCTCTTGAGTTTATCTTTCTTGGGTTTTTTCGAGTACTTGGTGGATCTGTAAATTGTTTTCCATCAAATTTGGAAAGTTTTTAGCCTTTCATCCAAATATATTATCTATTTTCCTCTGTTTTTCCACTCTTACACACACACATTTATTTTATTTATTACAATTGGTCCTTGAGCAACACGGAAGTTAGAGGTACTGACCCTTTGTGCAGTTAAAAAATCCACATATAACTTTTGACTCCCCAGAAACTTAACTACTGATAGCCTACTGTTGACTGGAAGTCTTACTGATAACATAACCAATTAAATGTATTTTGTATGTTATATGTAACATATACTGTATTCTTACAATAAAGTAAGCTAGAGAAAAGAAAGTATGTTTCAAACTGTTGCAAATCTCCAAAAAAATTTCCAATATATTTATTGAAAAAAATCTGCACATAAGTGAACCCTGCAGTTCAAACCCATGTTGTTCAAGGGTCAATTGTATATAAAAATAGATATAAGGTGTTGGGAAAGAAAAGAGAAACAGAGGAAGGTAGAGAAAATATTTGGAGAAGTCTCTCGTTCTCTCTCTCTCTCTCTCTCTCTCTCTCTCTATATATATATATACACCCAAACATATATGTTTGTTTGCTATACAAGTTCAGAGTATGGATATAGCATAAATTATTCAAGCATTCCTTTATTGGTGAAAATTAAATTGCTTCCAGCTCTTTACCATTATAAACAATGTTGCAGTTGACATATATGTACATGCCTCCTTGAAGGGTGCTTCTCTGAACAGATACAAACAAGTGGAATTGCTGGGTCATTTAACCTTTTAAGCACTGTTGCCAAACTGCCCACCAAAAAAGCAGTTTCAATACTCAAAACCAAAAAATTCTTAAAGGTACACATTTTCTTACCCTCTTAGAAAGCCTTATATTACCAGTTCCTTTACATTTCTGGTCACCTGATGAATGAACCATGATGTCTCATTGTTTCCATTTCTCTTTCCCTTGTTACTGATATGGTTGTGCATCTTTTCATGTTTATTGGTCTTGTGTTTCCCTCGTTTGTCCATATTCCTTATTCATTTTTCTGCTGGGTTATGTGGTTTTTCTTAATTTACAGGAGGTTATTTATGTATACTTAAGCGTATCCTTTATTTGTTACATAATGCTGCAGATATTTTGTCCCAGTCTTTCTCATTTTTTTAACTTTGTATCCTCTGATGTACAGATGTTTCTCATCACCATCTAACTGATCCATCCTTTAACCACTGATTTGAAATGTCACCTTTATTATTAAGTAAATAAATATGTATTATGTAAACTGTAATAATGAATTTTCATCTAGATTTTCTAATTGTTTTATTGATCTATTTGTCTAGTCTTATACCAATTGTTGCAATTATTATGGCTTCAGTTTTATATTTGCCAGAGAGTTGTTGTTTTATAAATTCTGTTGGGTATTCTTAGGCATTTCTCTTTTGAATCAATTTTAGAATTAACTTGACGAGTTCCTGGACAATCTTTGAGATTTTATTGCAATTGTTTTGGATTTACAGATTAATTAAAAGATTAAGGAAGTTCATTGCTATCTGGTTGTCTTACAAGATACACTTATGGAGGTCTTCAGAATGGAAGGAAATGACTACAGACAGCAAGAAATGACAAGCAGCAGAAACGATAAACTTGTCCATAAATAAATTGTATACATACATTTTTTTACTTTTCATTTCTTTAAAAACAGTTTTTTGTCAAGAAATAACAAGTGTTGATAGGGATGTGGAGAAATGGGAACCCTCCTACACAGTTGGTGAGAATGTAAACTGGTTCAGCCTCTGTGGAAAGCAGTATGGAGGTTCTTCAATAAAGCAAATGGAATACCATTGAACCCAGTAATTCCACTTGGAGGAATTTACCTAAGAAAACAAAATCCCTGATTCAAAAAGACATATGCACCCCTATGTTTATTGCCACATAATTTACAATAGCCAAGATATGGAAGCAACCAAACTGTCCATCAATAGATGAATGGATAAAGAAGATGCGGTACATATACACAATGGACTATTATTACTCAGCCATAAAAAAAAAGAAATCCTGCCTTTTGCAACAACATGGATGGATCTAGAGGGTATTAGGCTCAGTGAACTAAGCCAGGTGGAGAAAGACAAATACCATATGATTTCAGTTATTTGTGGAATATAGAAACAAGGCAAAACAAAATGAACAAAATAGTAGTAGGCTCATAGACACTGAGAAGGGACTGGTGGTTACCATGGAGAAAGGGTTGGGGCAGGTGGTTGGGAGGGTGAGGGGTATAGAGGGGCACAGAAATTCTAAGTAATATAAGTTGGTCATGGGGATGATAGTACACCATGGAGAATATAGTCAGTGATTCTGTAACATCTTCCTATGTTGACAGATAGTAACTGCACTAGTGGGGGTGAGGATTTAATAATGTGGGTAACTGTTGAACCACTGCATTGTACATTTGAAACCAATGTAAAATTGTATATCAACAATACTTCAATAAATAAATAAATATAAAAATAAATAAAAAATCTTGTTAGTGTAGAGCAATAATTATAACACTGTTGGGTTCATAACATCTATGATGTAATGTTTATGGCAATGGAAGAGAGGATTGGAACAATATTGTAAAGCTGCTGTATTTTACCAGAATTATGTTGGCATTAACCTAATGTTGATTGTGCTCAGTTAATGTTTACATTATATTCCTAGAGTAACTAACTACTAATAAATAAAAATTTTGTTAAAGGCCAACAGAAGAATGGAACAGGTACAGTTAAAAATATTTAAGACAAAAGAAAACAGTAAAGGAGGAACAGAGGGAAAACAAAGACATAAGACAGAAAAAGCAGCTCTCCCTAACATGCTCATGGAACCCTCTGCCAGCCAGAATGCACATTCTTTTTTTTTTTTAATTTTTAAAAATTTTGCTATCGTTAATGTAGAATTACATGAACAACATTATGGTTACTAGACTCCCCTATTATCAAGTCCCCACCACATACCCCATTACAGTCACTGTCCATCAGTGTACTAAGATGCCATAGAATCACTACTTGTCTTCTCTGAGAAGGCACATTCTTTTTAAGCATACATGGAACATTCCCCGTTTTTAAGTGTGCAATTCAGTGGCATCAATTACATTCATAGCGTGCACCAACACCATGATCTTTACCCCAAACGTTTTCATCACTCTTGTGGGTGAAAGTGAAGTCAACAGCTGCGGATCCCTATGGCGATGACTTCAGTGATTGGCACGACAACAGAGTGGTTACAATGGAGAGCTTTCTCAATTGGATGGAAACTGGCAATTAGCATATCTTCCACAGCAAGGGACCCTTAAGTATCGCTAGTCTTCTCACTGTGAAAAATTCACTCATCACATAATCCCTCTATTAAATATTCTTCTCTTAGGTGGGGAAGTTTCCTGTGAAGCAGCATCTGTCATGTTAGTTTCATTATTTTTGAGAAATACGCATTAATTTTTTTCTTAATTTTAGTTCCTTTGAGGAATTAAGTTTGATATCTGTATGATACTAACTTTACCTTGTTCTTTTTTTTTTATTAAGGTATCATTGATAAACACTTTTAGGAAGGTTTCACATTAAAAACAATGTGGTTACTACATTCACCCATATTATCGAGTCCCCCACGCCCGCATACCCCATTGCAGTCACTGTCCATCTAACTTCACCTTGTTCTTAGAGGAGAAATAATAAAGCAACTTTTGTTTGATACCTATTGACAGACCTTGTGTCTTTGAAGTCCACACACAGCATTTCAGGGGAAATTTTAATGTGGTCTTCATTTTGTATGCCTCTCATCTTTAAAAGGTCTTTAATGATGCTCCACAATGCTCCACACACTGACAACCACAGAAAATGGAAAATGCCACCAGGCATCTGACTAAATGCTCAGGACCCAGTCCAGTTTCTAACTTCTAGACGCTGATCTGGACTGCCAGGGGCAGTTCTAGTCTCTGGTACAGCGGCAGCTGTTTCTAAGACCCTTGCCTCTACCCCCATCTTGCCCTTGTGCAGCAATCTAGACAACTGCTAAGGGTGTTTCGCCTGGAGCATTTCCTAATAGCAAGTGATCAGGTGGGCAGATCTTTTATAATAGTAACTTCTTCAGGGAAAAGAGTGACAGCTAGTGCTGCCAGATGGCAAAGGGATCCTTAGATCAGAGATCTTAGCATCAGGAGCAGGAAGGGATTAGAGATCATTTGGCTCAAAACCAGTCATTTTACAGGAGAGAAAACTGAAACTCAGAAAATTGAATCGACTCAGCAGTAGCAGAAACTAAGTTTCCTACCCAGTATCTGATTCTTCTTCCTTACTAACAAATCCTTGATTTTGTTTAGAATGGCAACATTCCTGGAGTAAAATAATCACCTTACCAACCTTTCTTGAAACTAGGGGTAGATATACCACCCAGTTCTCAAATGGGAGAAGTAAGTGGAGTTTACTGGATGGGGCTGGGGAAAGCTTTTTAAGAGGAAACATTTGGCTGGTATGTTCCTTTGTCTCAACTTTCCTCCTTCCTGCCTGTAATGCAGACTAAGGTGAGTTATTCAGCTCTAACATTGTGGTTGTTATTATGCCAGATCCATTCTGGGAGTGAAAAATTTTCACCTTTAGAGCAATACTCTTTCTGGTACTCTGCCAAGTATTCCTAATAGTAGGAATTGATTCATGGGTGCTGGAGACCTTACTTGCATTGTGCTAGTTTTCCTCAGAGACTCAAAGGGCACACATGAGGTTCTGCAGAACTTGGGGGGGGGGACAAGAAGCTTCAAAAGCAGAAACATGATTGTGTCTTATTGCCTACTGGGAGCCCCAGCTGTGAACACCCAGCACATTAGCGTCTGCTGCTTGCTCTAAGGCCATCCACAGCAGCTCATAGAGGAATGTAACAACACACTGAAGGAGGAGCAGAGTACTGGGCTGGTAGAAGAACCGTCAAGGAGTAATATTACTGGAGCCTTAAGGAGAGGTGTGCCAGAAAAAAATAAATAAAAAGAAAGAAATTGTTATATATGTTTGGCTTTCTGGGCAAAGAGGAGAAATTAGAAAACGACCCCCCAAAAAGTCAACCAAGGAACACCCCTATGTTCCACAAAGCCTGCAAAACTCTACACTTACGATGTCATTTCCACGCACAGCGCTGTCCACTGATGCTGAGCCTCGTGCAAACCCTGTCAATATACTTCCGGAAAGTGGTTCACTCTTTCATTTCACAAATCTTTTATTTGTGTCTAGTGATCACTGGCAGATTGTGTGTGTGTGTGTGTGTGTGTGTAAAAACTGAAACCCTGATCACTTTCCTCCTTTTCAAGAAAGATAACAGACTGCCTGGAGCAGAGTCACAGTCTAGGACTGACTTTGTTCGGCCAAGTTTCCTTTTCAAGAGAAGCAAAGATTGTCAGATATGAATGAAGCAGGGCCAAGACTGAGAGACTATTACAGCAACAGACTCCTAGGGGAGCTGCTATTTTTAAAAAGAAGTATAAAATGTGAGAAGCATGCCCTGCATGTCTAACTCAGTGAATGAAACGAATCATTGGGCAAATGAATCAGTCGTAACTAAGGGGGAGCGTGTTTGTCCAGTCACCTTGCTGGCAGGAATGCTTTCTTCTTCTTCTTCTTTTTAATTAAGGGAAAGTTGAGTATCAAGAGGCTACAGGGATACAATCGAACTTACGCGCTTAGGGCGTTCAGAATACAGCCCTAGTATGTGTTCTCATTACACAAGCGCTAGGCTTGGCCTTTGTTACCTATTGGATTTCAGGAGGGCGCCTAGAGACGCGGCGCTACCATTTTCCGGGCCTCGCTGGCTTTCCCGGCGCTGGCGGCCCCATCCTTTGTTGCCGCCTGCCCGGCCTTCGCGCTCTCCGCCCTCGCACCCCGGGACAGTGCGCGGGGATCCTCCCGGTCCTCGAGCCGAGGGCCCGGCGTCCGAGGAGGCGCCGCCGCCGCGTCTGTGCGGGGCTGGTCTCTGCAGCCTGCGACCCCGGGGGCGGGGCCTGCACGGGCCGCCGCCACCGCCCTCGTTTGTTCCATTACGGCGCCCGGCCGCGCGCTGCCCGGAGCCCTCCGTGCGACCACCACCCTCCGCGCTCTGTGCTCCCCCGCCCGCAGGCGTACCTGTCCTGGCTAACCGCGGCTGGAGCGGCGCTGGGCGAAACTCGGACTCAACACCGAGAGAGGGGCGGGGGAAGGCAGGACAATTCGAAGCACCCGCCCCAGCCCTCCAGAGTTTGTGGAAGGTCGTAAGCATGTCCGAGTCGGGGGACCACAGTGAATTTGGCTACATCATGGACTTGCTAGCCAGAGGCAAGGTAAGTGCAGGGGCGCGGCCTGGGCTGAGGGCGTCCGGCCGGTGCAGCGCCTGGGGCGCAGGGGCTGCCATCCCGGGGCCGCGCTCTCAACTCCGGCGTCCCGGCAGCTGCAGAATGCAAAGCAGCCGCCTTCTCTTTCCGCGCGGCGTGTCTGAAATGAGCCGAGGTGGGTCGGCCAGCCAGGAGACGGCGGGGGCTCCGGGACGGCGAGGGCCAGCGCTCGGCGAGCGAAGATGGGGAGGAGGGTCGGGCTTTGGCGGAGGGGCGCCCCTGCACCCACCCAGGGCTGCCCAAGCGTGGTGACTTCCAGCGGGCGACCTCGCTGCCCAGACCAGCGGGTGAATGGGGATCGCGGGGTGGCGATCTGAGCGTAGTCGGACCGTGTGGTGAGTAAACAGGGCAGCACCCGGTCCGCCGGCGCTGGAGTTTTCAGCCCTCCCCCCAGGTCGCTTAGCTACGCCCCAGCCCGGGAACTTTTCCAGCAGCCGTCTTTGGTGGGAAGGGGCAGGTGCTGAGGAACCGGATTTCAGCGCCGCACCTGTCCGGGAGCCCTTTGGAAACTCAGACTGGCGCTGTCGGTGGCGCCTGGCAACCACGCCCTTGGCCGGGCCACTGGCGCTGCGCCCGGGCAGAAAGCCTGGCGGGGAGGCTGGCCTCCGCGCTGCATCCGAGAAACTGCCCGGAGAGGATCCCCAGTGGTTTGCAGGCGGAGGGTGCAGGGAATACAAAGGTTGCATGGTACGCAGTGGGCCGGGATTCGCGAGCGGGTTCCGGCGTCTGCGTCTAACCTCTGCACCTGGACTTTCGAAATAAGGCGATGGCACTGCGGGGAAAATGACTTCTTGCGCGCGGCCGTCGGAAAGAAGGGTGGCTCTGCAGGCCTGATGTGGGCACCTGAAATGTGAGACTTGCACCTCGCGTAACTCCGCGAATACGAAAGATGGCAAGGTTTTAGCCTCAGGCCAGGCAGTCCTACGGCTCCGGAGCTGGGATGCCGGTCAGTGCTCGTCAGACTAAAGCTTCCTAGGCGAACGCTGCTCCTCCTCCCTGAATTCTCTCTCCTGTTCTGCAAACACGGCATAACCGCATCCGAAATAGAATCTCTATGAACTTTTTGAAGGTAGAAGCTGGGCTTCCCATTATACCCCGGGACCAGAAATATCAACGGAGCTCTTTGCCGCCTCAAGCATCTTCCCCTTGGCCACCTCCGGGCTTAGGGAGCGCACCACAGCCCGTTACACTCTCCAGAGGGCCGACCCTGGTGGGAGAAGTTTCAGAAGGAAGTTCGGGCCCGGGGAGGAGAGCAGACTGGCTGCTCAAAGCACACAGTGGGAGTCTGGCTGCCCGGGACCTCTGAGGGAGGGGGGAGGAGGAGGAAGGTTGGTTACAAACGCAATGGACCACTAATGATGGGATCCAGAATTGGGTGATTGATTACCAGATGAGTTTAGGCCGGTGGCACTCAAACATTCTTCAGAGTAAGCCACAAGTGTATTAGTTGGCCAGTACTTCCTTCAATAGCAGGTAAAAGTGAAATTGGAGAGAATGGCTCTGGGGTGGGCCCCAGGGATCTGCATGCTGACACCCTAGGTGATTATGAAGCAGACAGGTGTATTTCCCATAAATCTACTTCCCACTAAGTGGTCAAGTAGGGCAGAACCCTTACTAAACCCTTAAAGCTTCTTATAATAAAGTCAGGTAAACAAAACCAAAAACAAACCTGGCAGAGTGAGCAATGTGTTGGCAATATGCTCACTGTAGTGAAACAGCAAAACCGAAATAACCTTATGGCTTTCTCCACTGAATTTGTCTGCCTCACCCTGGACTTGGCAGACCTTCTTCGCTAGGCTTCAGCCATGGGCCTGCAGCAAACACATGAGCATTCTCAACTGACTTCCAAAGTAAGAGAGGTAGGCATGCCTATGAAATCTGGTTGGAAAGAAGGCTGTCACCGTAAGAACTTAGAACAGTTCCTTCTGCTGCCATTTTATGGTGGGGGGGTGAGGGGGGGAGGTCAGGAGCAGCCTCCTAACCAGTTCAGCTCAAGCTTATTCCCTGCCCGCTCTCCTCCTTCCCCACCCTAACTCCATTTAAACCACTCCGTATGCATGTGATTATACAGGATTTAAACACAGAACAGCTCTCTGAGTATTAGTCATGGAATAGCAGACCTTTGAGACCCACTTACTTTATTTTCCTTTGAGCAGTTAGGTTCCACTGTGCAGTTCAGGTTTGTAATGTAAAGTGTAATGTGAAACTGGGTCTAATTATGCCAAGTTTGCTGAGTGAAAGGGGAGCAAAGGCCCTTGGTTTTCCTGTCCCTGCCCTTCCTTCAGAGTTGAGACCAGTGGGTTGACCATCATCATAATTTCTTTCACTTTCCTCTGAGACTTCAAAACTTTACAAAATTAATACATGCTTGTTGCAAAATATTCAAATTTCACAGGAAGTTTTATAGAGTAAAAAGTGGAACTTCATCCTAAGCTTCGCACAGCAGTTTGTGGGGCATGTCTATTTTAAATTAAATTAGTTCATTGTGTGTTCTCTGAATGTGGAGATGAGCCTTCATCATAGAGTAACTGAAAGACCACATGACAGAGTTGATCAGCTTATTTTACTCTGTTGTGATGAGTACTTTAATATTTAAAGTACACAGTGATCTCTACCACTGTGGTCTGTCTGTTCCTCAAACAATACCCTGTAAGCATAGTTGATATCTATGATAACTCTGAGAGGTTTAAAAATCCATGTAAAGGACTTCCACATATTTCAGTATCAGAGAAAGCTGTAATATTTCTGAAAGATGCTTTTTGCTTTTTTGTTTCTTTCGTAACTTGTCTCTTTGCACTAAAAGACTTTTCCATATCTGTGGTCTATATCAGAGATTACTCAAAACAGTATTTTCAAACTGTTTGGGTCTCTATAAGGATTTGCTTCATTATCATTTTATTATTATTATTGTCTTTATACACCTTTCCCTTTACACTCTTCTGGAATCATATAATGAAGATCTGATGACAAGGAAGACAGAAGAATTTAAATTTAGTATACCTCTTTATATTTAGACTGTTTAACATATTTATATTTGTGTATATATAATAGCCAGAGAGTATTACTTATTTCCCATACTTCGATAATTACTGTTCATACACTTCTAAGGAGTATAATCATTTGAGCAAAATAAAAGAGTCTTCAGAGGGCTTACCATTTAAATGTAATAGAGACTAGGCAATGATTCTATTACTTGGCAAATTATAACAGTTAACTTTGAACATCCTTTTTGAGGCACAAAAAATACAAGAACTTTATTAAACCCAAAATATCTTTTAAAACAAGAAGATACTTATACTCTGAAAGAATTGAGTTCATATATGTCCTCACATCAAGACTAATGAAAAGTCTTAAACATCTCCTGGAACTGAAACAAAAATACCACCAAATGATTTGTTTCAGAAGGCTCAATTGATAGTTGTTCACACAACTGAAATCTAAACTGGGTGATAATATGAAGGTTGGGTCCACTGCAAAGTATTCCTTAAAATATTTTTTTTTACGTCTTGGGATGGGGTGAAGTATGTGTATTGGGGGTGGGTAGGGAAAGGAATCAGAAGATTTAGATTAGTGATATCATTTGAAAATAGCTAATTTCATAAATATTATACTTTTCCTCTGATGTTTTGCTACATTGTCCAAAGGTTATTTGGGAAAAAAAAAACGTATCTCCCACGACTTTTTTGAAGAATGTTGAAATCATACTTTTTATGAAATGGTAAATTATACATTTTATACTTACATGTGTTTGGTGCAGTGGGGACTCTGGAATGAGATCCAGGTTTGAATCGGGGCTCCTTGGAGTCCAGCCATGTGGCCTGGAGGGTATTACCTAATCTCTGGGTGGAGGTGGGGAGGAGTTGTAATTGTTACATGTCCCTTCTGTAAAGAATTATACCTATTTCACAGGGTTACTGCAAGGATTAAATGAATATTTTATGCAATGTTCCTCGTACTGTTAAAGCACATAGTAGGCCCTCAGTAAATGCCAGCTATTACACCTAGCTACTGTGACACAGAGTTGAGTTCTGAGACACCTTCTTTCTCAACTGTGATCATTAAACAAGTGGAGGTAGAGTTGCCAGATAAAATACGGGATGTAGAGTTACATTTGAATTTCAGATAAACAACAAATAAATTTTTTTAGTATAAGTATGTCCCATGTAATATTTGGGACATACTTACACTAAAAAAATTTCACTGTGAATCTGAAATTCAAACTTAACAGGGCTTTTTTTATTTACTAAACTTAGCAACCCTACAAGTAGCATTGATAAGATGCGATCAAAGGGGACCTGCTAACAGCCTCTAGAAATTACCAATGTTGTTCACTTCAAGTTGGCCAAGAGACCTTCTGCCCACCAGTTATGCAGCCAGTACACTCTACCCTTAGTGGGGAAAATGCGTGCCAGAGCAGCGCTGTGTTCCTCTCATCAAATCTCAAATTGTCCGTCTGTTGCTACCATTTAGTAGGTAAATGTTTCTCTCTAAACAAACAAACAAAAGCTTAAATGGCTGGGGAGATAAGGCTTATAAAACATCACATGTTAGTGTGCAGAATTAGAGTGTGCCATTGTGTTAAACTGAGGGGCAAGATCCTAAGTGGTCAAGGAGTTGCGAGTCAGGTGACCTGATCAGTGAAGAGTAGACCAGGGAGGAAGGAGGCCTTAGCTCCACAGCTTGAAAGAGGAGCAGGCTTTGGCGAGGCGATGGAAATCTGACCTTCCTGGCTAGCTGGGCTCCTTGCCTCTGAGGTTGCTCCCATGGGAACACTTTCAGACAGGTAAGCCTGGCCTGTCAGAGGCTTGAGTCCACAACTGATATATGCCGCTCACTGCCCCTTCAGCTGGACCCTCTTGATATCCAGTGGCACGTGCAGGGTGGTGCCCATCCATGTGCAGCCTTGTGATTTACTGCGTTGCCATTTTCTTTGTTTTCCCCGAGTCCAGGGGCTCTGTTTTGTCTCCAGGTTGTTCGGTGACTAGGGATTCCCAACAAGGGGCA
Source organism: Smutsia gigantea (assembly GCA_032199065.1). Lineage (NCBI taxonomy): Eukaryota > Metazoa > Chordata > Mammalia > Pholidota > Manidae > Smutsia > Smutsia gigantea. Next base: position 137,922 of record JAVSCE010011330.1, on the reverse strand, counting down.
AGGGTTAGGAGTCTGTGGCCATATCACCTTGTTGCTACTTCTTGTTCAGGACATACTAACAGAATGGTACCTGGTTCTTTGATCTCAGACCAGACAGATAAAGAGCCAGTAGTGTCTCCCAGCACTGGCTGAAATATGCACCGTGGTCATTAGGACCTGACTTGGCCAGGAATTGAATCTCTTGTTGGGTATTTGAAGTCAGTATGGGAAGAGACCAGGTCATTTTAGTGAGTAGTGTACAGCCTAAAGGGTAACAAGTTTATATTTTAAATGGCAGGTAATAAACATTTTTTGAACGTCTATTTTACCAAACCTGAATGGAGTGTGTTTGGGGAGTAGTGGTAGAGAAAAGTGACATCCTTCCACGACCTTTCAGTTTCCATGAAGTAGATTTAGATTCCAGGCACTCATGCCCCTGTGATAGAAGAGCAATTAAGCCACACTGACAAGTGCCCACCAAGATATCATAATGTGGGAAACTGTGCAAGGCCTGTGGACCTTGCCGGGTAGGGTCAGGTAGAATAGGCTTCCTTGTATTGAATTTTAACCCATATTTTAAAAGAAACTATTGGATGTTATGGTTAAATCGTGTCCCCTCAAAAAAGATATGTTTAAAAATAGAGATGTTGAAGTTCTTAAGCAAAAAAAAAAAAAAAAGAGAGAGAGAGAGAGAGAAACTATTGGAAAAGGAGGTGCTAGGATACTCTGAACTGAAACTGAGGGGTGGTGGGCACCAAAGCACCAAGGGGTAGCATATGCAATGTAAATCAGGGGAATGATGACTTAAAAACAAAACAGTACAGATCTTTCATGTCATCCCTACTTAAAAGCCTTCAAAATCTTCCTTTCTACAGAAAGGAAAGGTGGTATTCCAGGCCCTCCATACTATACTAGAATCATTTTTTGTGTTATTGCACATTTACCACCCCTCCTCTAAACGCTGCCCCCCAACACAGCTGTGCAGTACATTCCCGTGCACTTACACCCCTCCCCATGTACAGTCCCACACTGAGCAGCTTGGGGTCCAGGGACTGCGGCTCATTCTGCCCTTGTGCGAATGAGCTATAAGGATGTGATCCACGTATGGAAAGTCACCTGCAAATACCTAACTGATAGGTGGTTACTGTAATCCAGGAATGGGAGGACCAGCTTAGGGTGGGCAGAGGAATTAGCAGTGAGATGTGTAAGGACAGGATCTGAGAAGAAGAAACTAGAGGATTTGAAGCTGACCAGAGAGGTACAGGGGCAGGGGAGAGAAGGATTAAAAAAATTTTTTAAATCCCACAGGATTTTAACTTGAGGAACTGGGAAGGATCTTGGTATGTTTATTAAGTGGGAAGCTGGGATGTAACAGGGGTGGAGAGAAATTGATGAGATGACCCAAAGCGTGGCAGCCAAGTGCAGAGAAATGACTCGGGAAATGGGAGAATAAGACCCAGAACAGGTGGTTTTCATATTTGCTATCTTCTTACCGATGTTCCCCCTCCTCCTTTTTGCTTTTAGAAGTTTATGGGTTACATCATTTCAATGAATATAGATTAAAAAGTTTATGGGATTAATTACATAAAAAAGTTTCTAGAAGTGAAACATGCACAAAGTGCAAACAGTACAATGTGAGTGAAAAGTGTCATCCACATCTTATTTTTCCATAAAACTGTTACCATTTTTGTGATCTATTTCAGAGACTTATTTTCATTTACTTATTTGCATATATGCCTGTCTTGTCTTTTTTGCCAAAATGGCAGTACACAGTATCTGTGTGGTTTTATACTTTTTTAACAGTGTGTTTTAGAAATCCTTTCTCATTAGTACATTCATTTTAACTGCTTCATAGTATTCCATGGCATGGATGTACATTATGGATAATGAATAGTTTCTATAGATAAGACCCCAATAAGATCTTTGTACACGTGTGTTTGTGCACACATTTTAGTCTTTCAGTAGGAAAATTCTTAGGAGTTGCTTAGTCCAAAGAATAAGCACTTAAAATTTTTGATAGGATTTGCAAAATTTCCCTTTAATTAAGATATACCAATCTACACCGTCACAAAAACTTTGAAAGTGCCTAGTTTCCCTCATTGTTACCAAGTGCATTAACATATTTTTTGAACTTTGAGAGTCAGTGGAAAATGTTATCTCATGGAAGTTTGATTTGCATCATGGAAGGGCTTTAAAATTTTTCAGCCAAATAAAAGCCAAAAATTTGTCTGTACAAGGTTTAGTTCGTGTTAATGAAGGCTTCTAATCTCTACTCTGTTAAGTAGTTTTTAATCAAAATGCTATTCAAGTGTGCTGATGTGAGATTACAGCCAGAAGGGAATTATTTAATGCAAAGACCAGTATTGAAAACAGAAAATAACTTAATAATGCCCTTTATTAGTTGAGTCTTAAAATCTATATGGGAACATGGTGTCCAACATGATATAGGTAAGTACATTACTGCAGGTGTTTGTTATTCTTACTTCCCTCCTGGTTAGGATGCATCAGAACCTGTGGGAAGGAAGCAGCATCAACTCCAGCATGTGGGGCCACAGAACCGGCCTTAATCCGGATAAGAACAGTCCAGTTATTCCTAGGCCATCTGTTCATGCTCTCTGCATCTCATCTGTAAACTGAGGGTATTCCATTAAGCACAACAGCTATGGTCCCTTGCTGTTACTGCCACAGTGCTCTACCGTGGCTTAATTGCTGGGTTGGAGAAGAAGCAACCACCTCTGACAGCGGATGGGAAGACGGCGGAACGTTCCACAGCAAGAGACTTCTCCAAATAGGAAGTGAAAGTGGGAAGGATTTCAAAACCTAACAGGGACACCTCGCTACAGCTCTGTGGTCCGTCCCTTCAGCCAGCTGTTAAGCGCGCCTAATTTCTCAGTCTGTACGTAAGGATGGCATTATTTAGCCAGATGGGAAGACAGATGCGTGATCTAATAATACGGCTTCCAACCTCCCAGGTTAATTTGTTATCCGTTAGTCTTGAAAACAAGTTAGAAGAAACGCGCTCGAGCCGTGGCAGGTGCACTTTACACGGCTAGTCCCTAAACTGGGGAAGCCACACCTCAACGCCGGGCAGGCGTCCAGCGCCTGGGTGCGCGGATGCCCCGGCAACTCGGCCTCGCGGCCGCGTTGTCCCCGCGCCCGCCTTCCGCAGCGGCGGGAAGGGCGCTCCCCGGCCCCCGTCTCTTGAATTCCATTCCCGGCCAGCCTCCAGGAGAGGGACCCCTGCTCCATACCACTGGGCAAGATCTTATCCTGCGTGACAGCGCCGCGCCGTGTGTGTGAAGGCAGAAGCAGAAAGCAGAATGAGTGGCTGGAGGCAGCAGGAGAAAGCCAAGTTCCCCCCACCGATTGGGTCGCACGAGGAGGAAGAGCCGGGCGGGGACAGGGACCCACAGGGGGAACCCCCGGTCCCGGGAGGGGCGCGGCGGGCGGCTCTGCGGCGCCCAGCGCAGCTGCACAGGGGAGGCGGCCCGGGCCCGCCCGTCTAGGGCGCGGAAACCCGGCTGGTCTGCGAGGCGCGCGTCACGCGTTCCCCGGGCGCAGAGCGAGGGCACTGAAGGGCGGAATGGCCGCGCCCCGCTGCACTGCCGGCGGCTGCACCGCTGCCCTCCGCTCGGAGGCTGCCCACCCCGGCAGGGAGCGACGGCGACGGGCGGGCCGACCCCTTTGTGCGGTGGGCGCTGCTGCCCGGCGACGGTGCAGCCCCGCCCCGCCTGGCCCCGCCCGGCCCCGCCTCGCGCCGCCGCGCCCGGGTCTCCGCGCCGCCCCCCGCCCAGCCGCAGTCTGCAGGAGCCGCCGCCGCAGCCGGAGCCGGGGGAGGGAGTGCGGGGCCGTCGCAGGCCGCGAAGCTCGGCCCTCCGCGCCTGTGCTCGTCGCCGCTTCGGTCCGCTGGCCGGGTCCCGCTGACCAGCTCGCCCTCCGGCCCCCAGCCGAGGCTCCCCGGCCGCCGCAGGGACCCTCCCACCAGACCAGACCGGGCCGCCCGCCTGCCTGTTCGGACGCTGCCGTTGATGACAGCTGGCGGAAGGCTGGCATGGAAGGAGATGGCTCAAACTCGCCGGTGAGGGCGCGGAGGCGCCGCTCGCCGGCCACGGTGTCTGCGCCCTCCGCCCGCAGCCGGGAGGGAGGCTCTCCGCGGAGGAGCGCGGCCGCGGGTGGCCGCGCTTCCTCTCCGTCTCCCCGCCTCCCCACCTCCCCGCCGGGGCTGGGTTCTGCAACCGGGAGCCCCCTTTCTGCCCCTCGGGGGCTCCAACTCCGAGTCCCCGCGCCCTGAAGAGGGCGCCTCTCGAGCGCGGACGTAGCCTACCTGCGCACCCCCGGGAGGCCGGGCAGGGCTCTTTCCTGGGGTTCGGGCTGTGGCGTTGCTTCGCTTCGGGGAGTCGTGGCTCGTGCCCCGCGCGTGTCCGGCGCCCTTTGTCGCGGAGTCGGTGGGGCCGGCCCGGCGTCGCCGAGAGAGCAGAGGCCCCTGCGGCCTCGGTGCTCGCGGGGAGCGGGCTCGCTCGGGCAGCTATCGGGGTGCAGGTGTTTTTGTTGGAAGAGGACGGCTGTGCAGTTCTTTCGAACTTAGTAGTATCCCACTGAACCCATTTCTTTGGAAACTGCTTAATTGTGGGAGCCACCACCTCCCGTTTCTCTTAATCAGATTATTTCCCCTCGCTGAATGTAAAATGAACACTTGTTTTTCTTTTGGGTAATGATTGGTTTATGTCCGTCGTGATTAAAAAGCTTATGTACTGTTTTATGGAAAAGAAAAAATACAAATAATTTTAAAATTTCCAGTGCGAGGTAGACCTCTCATAAAAGGTGTTAGAACCTATTTTAGACATTCAGGACAACAGTTCCTTTGAATTAGGTGCCAAATCCTTTGTGGAATGAGATAAAGTATGAATATTCTGTATTCTTTGATGTGAATTTTGAGGTGTGGCTGTCTTCCAAACTTACTAAACTTGTGACATGTGGGCTTTCATAAAATATTTATTGAATGATGCAGCAAGAAACACTGCAAAGACCCGTTGATAAGCGGTAAAGCCAGTTGGCTGTAGGCCTCTTGTCAAAAGTGCTTCGTGTCACTTTAGAGGGAATAGAACAACATACATTTTTATTTAATTAAAATAAGTGAATTAATTGTAATTTTTTGTGTATTTCCAGTGGTTGAAATGATTGTACAGGTTATGAGTACTTTAAGATTGCAGGGACGCTGGATATAGATTAATAGCACCTGAAGTTTGCGATACATGGGGAAAAACTGCATAGGGAAAGGATGGGAAAACTGGTTACGAGGTTATCAGACCTTTTTAGTTGAGATAGAGTCTAAATGTTTCTCCTTAAAAATAACCAAGCCTAAGTACCTGAGAGCACCTAACAATCCTTTCTAATCATCTACACCCTTTCCATATTCATTTTGCTTTTAAGATAACTGCTTCCATACGCAGCATGTGAACCTCCAGCATTTTAACCTCCAGCTACATTGCCAATGCAGCATGTGAAAAATGGCCACATTTAGTGTAGAAAATTGCTGATAATCCAGCTTGTACATAGATTTCAAGTTGGGTTCATGAACATACTGGCTAACCCAGTTTTTCCCAGGGCTTGTTGTTTGCCAGCCACAGACATACTGTGCCAGATGGGAATACAGTCTCATTGTTAGTGCTGTCTTCTTAATTTTTATTGATATAGTCTACTTTTAGGATTTCTCTGAAGTCCTAAATGAATGAATTAATGATGATTTGACTAACTTCATAACTGGTGAAATTATGTTCCCCTGACATTTATGCTAATTTTTGCTCATACTTAAGTTTTTACAGTGTCCTATCCCTTCAGTTCTAGGGTATGGATGTTGAGGAGGGTTGATGGTATAGAATTTCAATGCCAAAAAGGATCTTCAAATTAAAAAAAAAATTCTGTTTCTTAGTTTTTTTTGGAAAGGTAAACACATATATTTATACAAACATGTTAATATATTTAAGCACAAAGAGCCTTTGATTCTGGTTTCTTTTTCTCACTTTAAGGTTGTCATTAAGAATATCGAAAGAGAGCTCATTTGTCCTGCATGCAAGGAGCTGTTTACCCACCCGTTGATTCTCCCTTGTCAACATAGTATCTGTCATAAATGTGTAAAAGAACTCTTACTGACACTTGATGATTCATTCAATGATGTGGGATCAGACAACTCCAATCAGAGCAGTCCTCGACTTTGGCTGCCCTCCCCGAGCCTGGATAAAATTGACAGAATTAACAGATCAGGTATGTGGTGGAACCTTGGGGTTAGGGTGTTGCAGTGTTTACTGGGGAATGGAAGTTACTTTAGTCATTTTGAGGGTTAATCTTTCCAGGTGAATAAATTAAAACTGTATTAAAGGGATGCCTCACCCTTTTAAAATGGCAAAATTAGCTCTGTCTGTTGGTATGTCCTTAGAGGTGGCTATTGACCACCAACTTGTGTTAAACTCCTTAGTAGCTGTGTCCGTATTTTGGGGTGTTCTGACCATGTGATGTCATTTACATGAAGGATGAAATAATGGACTACTGAAGTACTTCCTAGGGAAACATCTATGTATGGTAGCATGTTAATAAATATGCAGAATTAAGGGATGATACTGCCTAATGACTAGTCCTAAGAGACTTTGGATGGATTATTTTGCATCATTTTGTTCCACCTGAGGATTTTATTTTCTTCACCCACTTTAAATCCATTTGCTAAAATAAGGACTTTGAACATTAACTAAGTAGTAGTGAAATTCTATAGAAATGATAGAAGTAGATCTAATTAGATGGATAGCACATTCATTTGTACTTTTCCTATATAGCCAATGTTTAAATTATTTTCTATTTGGGATAGTGTTTCTTTCTTCTGGATATTGGTGCATGATTAAAATGTATCAATATTAATTTGAAATCACTGAGAACAGGGTCACTGGGAAATTAAGAGTCAAAAATCAGCATTGAGGACTGAGGGGAGGCTGGTTTGGGTAGAAAACCCATAACATCATGTTAGGCACATTCTTTGTAAGAGGAGAGTGGCCATTACCACCAGACCTCAGGGCTTTGCCTCTGCCCAGTTTGGACTTTGAGGTTTTCAGTTTAGTCCTTTGGTCCATTTTGTCCATTTCTCCCTTTTACTCTATAGGAATAACTTCTTAGTCTTGTAAAAATACCTTTCTTATTAGGAAATAATCTATCGCATTTTAAGGAACGTGGTCCGTTTTGGTCCCCACTGTCATAGGGAGTTGCCTCGGGTGAAGTTTCTGTCTTTCTGTGCTCCATCAGGAAGTGGAGAAGAGTAGATTTATTCTAAGAGAAGAGGTGTGCCATTTAGAGACATGTAGTTTTCTTTAAATGGTAATCACTACTTAGAAGTTATTTTGGACACAGAAAAATTTTGTACATATATACAAAAAAGGAGCATTAGGTAACTGGGAGTGCAGGGGGCATGAGGTGGGAGGGGGACATGCTCACTGTGAAGTCATTCTCTCCTTGCTAGGAAACTGGCTCAGTGAGCAGGGAGGAAAGACAGTGATAGCTAAAATCATCCTGCCAGATAAAACTGGAGATTCTGTTGGTAGATCCTCATTGGCTAACTAGGAACACCTGCTTTACTGACCCAGGAAAATATGCTTTTTGTGTATAAATATTTAGCACAGACTGTTGAAAGGAGTTTTAGTTATGTGCTAGGATTTCTACTTAAAATTAGATTGAGCTTTCACGCACCTTGACAAACAAAAAGCAAATAAGCCAATTAAAAAATGGGCAGAGGAGCTAAACAGAAACTTCTCCAAAGAAGAAATTCAGATGGCCAACAGGCATATGAAAAGATGCTCCACATCACTAATCATCAGAGAAATGCAAATTAAAAACCTCAATGAGATATCACCTCACACTAGTTTAGATGGCCAACATCCAAAAGACAAACAACAACAAATGTTGGCGAGGATGTGGAGAAAGGGGAACCTTCTTACACTGCTGGTGGGAATGTAAACTAGTTCAACCATTGTGGAAAGCAGTATGGAGGTTCCTCAAAAAACTCAAAATAGAAATACCATTTGACCCAGGAATTCTACTCCTAGGAATTTACCCTAAGAATGCAGCAGCCCAGTTTGAAAAAGACATATGCACCCCTATGTTTATCGCAGCACTATTTACAATAGCCAAGAAATGGAAGCAACGTAAGTGTCCATCAGTAGATGAATGAATAAAGAAGAGGTGGTACATATACACAATGGAATATTATTCAGCCACAAGAAGAAAACAAATCCTACTATTTGCAACAACATGGATGGAGCTAGAGGGTATTATGCTCAGTGAAATAAGCCAGGCGGAGAAAGACAAGTACCAAATGATTTCACTCATCTGTGGAGTATAGGAACAAAGGAAAAACTGAAGGAACAAAACAGCAGCAGACTCACAGAACCCAAGAATGAACTAACAGTTACCAAAAGGAAAGGGACTGGGGAGGATGGGTGGGAAGGGCAGGATGCGGTGGGGGGGGGGGCATTACAATTAGCACATGTAATGCAGTGGCAGGGGACACGGGAAAGGCAGTATTTATAGAGAAGACAAGTAATGATTGTATAGCATCTTACTATGCTGATGGACAGTGACTGTAATGGGGTATGTGGGGGGGGGACTTGATAATAGGGGGTCTAGTAACCATAATGTTGTTCAAGTGATTGTACATTAATGATACCAAAAAAAATTAGATTGAGCTTTTATAAAGTGCTGTGTTTTATGTAGGCTTCTAATCTTAAGATTTGGTTAGTTTTTTAATGTGATTTATGTGAAGTGTGAATGAAACATAGATGAAATATATTTACCTAGATACAGTTAACTGTTGCTGTTTGTAGGAACCTACCGAGCACAGTATTTGGTAGATGTTTAATAAATATTTGCTGAGTGGGTAGTTAATGACAGACCTCTGCTGCAAGATTTGTACAAAGCTGGCCACAGTGGCTTATATTCAATAACAATGGCATTTTTTCCCCAGAACAAGAGATCCATTCCACCCTACTTGATGGTGTGTAGGTCAGAAAATAGAATTGCTGAGATGTTTCTCCCTCTTTAGAGAGGAACCCTATTAAAGCTAGATTTTGTCTGAGGGGCAAAGTTAGAAAACCTTTCTGTGAAAAGGAAATAAGAATATTTAATGGAGAAGGGACGGTTGCAGAATATGCTGGCTGTCTTGTGGGAGACAAAAACACACTGGGTGTCTTCTTGACAGAGGTTCCAGATCAGTGAGTAGATAAAACAGTAAGGCAAATTTCAATTTAGCATGAGAGAAGATCACCTATTGCTGTCCAAAAATGAAATGTGCTACCAATTTTGTCAGATTCTTGCCATTAGAAATAGTTAAATTAGGGGTCAAATTTAGATGCTATAGGGGCCAAACAGGTACATTAATGAAACAGGCCCCAGGCATAACAAATAAAGGACCCTCTTTTCATTTTACTTCTTTGGTATAAAGACAGGAAATATGTCATTTTCCCTTTAATGCAACTGCTATAAAAAAAACCAGCAGTCCAATTGTCAGCAGCCAGCTGACTCCAGGCCTCTGCTGTTGGAGACAGTGGGGGATGATTTGGGACTGGAGACTAGAATGAATGCCTTGTGTAAAGGGGCTACTGCCACTTGGCACTAGTGCATTATTATGTGGCTTTGGGTGTACCACATTGTCAGACTTACCATTTTGCACCCTCCCTCCGCCCAAACCTGATAGTGGTTTTGAGTTTTTTAAATGTTGGCAGTTAAATCCATTTGAATTTTAAAAGACCATGCTAGCTCAAGTAGGGCAGGGCAGCCAAAACACATCTTTGATTTTGACCTATCCAGAGTTTGGACTGTCAGTGTTTGGAGTCTTTGTTTTAAACAATGGATAAGTGACTATGGTTTGCAGATATTGTGGAGGCGATTTCTGCCTTGGGTGGTATGTTGGGCTGGTTGATATGTGAGGTGCAGTATCTTCTCCAGCCCTTAAGTTCTGTGCCTTGAGTACTATTTGCATTCATTCATTCAAAAAAATACTGAAGTTACCTGCCAGTTACCAAACATGACTGAAGAGTAGTGAACAAGATAGATCTGCCCCTCCTCTTTTTAAGGGGCATTTAGCCTCCCATTGTGCAGAGCTTCATAAAAGATGCAACAATTAGAACACAGTCCTTCATCTAGAAGAACACACAGAGCAAGATAACAAATAAGGTAGAAAGCTGGGAGGGTGAGAATGGTGCTTGTAGGGCAATCACTCCTGCAGGTTTTTACCAAATGAATGCAAATTTTGGGGGGGTCTCCTTCTCCTGACAATTTTCAAGTAGTAGAATTCATTGTATTACAAATACAATGCTACTTCTCTCCATTTATGGGTCACTTACCTATAATTTTCCTTTGGGTAGATTCAGAAATAAATTTATAGAGAAGTAATGTTTGCTTTTCTTTCTGGCAGACTTTTTTTTATTTTTGTTTTTCTTCATTTAGACATACTTGAGCAGGAAGCCAGAAACTATTCTGAGCCATTGGTGTGGGAGGAATAGGATTCTAAAAATCAGTTTTGCCAGTGGTTTCATAAAGGGACTAGTTAGACCTGCACTGTCCAGTACAGTAGCCACTAGCCATGTGGCCGTTGAGGGCTTGAAATGTGCGAGTCTTGAGATGTGCTGTACATGTAAAGTACACATTGGATTCTGAACACTTAGAATGAAGAAGATAGCTCTTTAATAATTCTTAGACTGATTACATTTTGAAGTGATAGTATTTTGGATATATTGGTTTAAATAACTTGTATTGCTAAAATTTCACTTGTTTTTTTTTTGTTTTAATCTGGCTACTAGAAAATTTTAAACGGCATATGTGGCTTATACTTTCTGGCTCACAAGTTCCTTTTAGATGGCATTACACTGAACATTTGACAGATTTTTTTAAATGAAAGGGTGCCTTGAAAGAATAGGACTTGTCTGTATAACACACTAGCATTTAAATTATGTAAAAATAAAGAGTTCTATTGTGCGTTTTTGTTCACTATATGCAAGCTTTTATATTTTGTATTTCCTTTTGTCAGAAAGATAGTTTTAGTAATGTTTGTGTACAGTGTTGGTTTACATCAGTAAAAAAATGAAAAGATGCTTTCCTTTGTTTTTTTCAAATCACCAATAATTTGATGTTTAAAGATTCAAACCTATAAGGTACAGTGTAGGTCTCATAAGTGCTATGCCAACAGTGATTAATTCTCAGTGCCAGGCTTGATGAGTATTTCACAGTGATGGCTTCATAAATACCGTGTATACCAGGACAACCCCCTTTTTTTACTGTTAATTCAATAATTGTGTTATGTGCAAGACACAGTTACAGCTTTATCTTTTGTTAACAAGTTGTGAATCTTCTCTTTGAAATTAAATTCTAAATGCAACTTTCTGTTCATTGTTCACAGCATCCCAGCGGAGGTCTTTGGGTTGGAGAGGTAGAAAATGCTTTATTGCTTGTGTGGCCGCAGGCAGTGTAGTGTTAGATGTAAACAACCTTGTCTAGATGAGGTTTTTAAAACATCAGTGGTCAAGTCTTCACAATTTTGTACAAAATGAACAAATTGGGCTGAAATGACTTAAAGGTCAACAGGATTAAATTACCGAGGAAGTTCTTAGACTTTTAAAGGGAACACTCATTATTAGTGCTTGCATTTTGTCAATTATGATACACAATGTAGAATACAATATACAGTGTGATACACAGTGTACTATATGAAACTATTTTTGAAGAAAATGACATAACCCTATTGTTAGGTCTTGGATGTAAGTTACCTTAAAAGTCCTTTACATTTACTTAATGCAACAAAGCTCACGTTACAGCCATATTGCTACTTTGGGAGGGTTAAATAAGCCAGTACTTTCTTCTGGATTTAAAAATTTGCTTAAAGGTATTGATAATTTTTATAGTTAATAATTTTGTTTTATGCTCCATGGTGTCTGGTCTTTGTTACTGGTTTTAAAGTATTTGAGTTTTAACATCAAGGTCCTACCCATTTGTGGGTAAATAATGTACACTGATCATTCAGGCTTTCTGAAATATTTGATTATGTGTGAAAGATGGGCCAGCCTATCATACAAATTTTTTTTTTTTTACTCCAGTTGACCTTTAAAATAAAATTGGCTACTTTTTTTTGTGGAATGCTGGTGATACTTTATACTTTATTGGAGGAAATGAATGCCTGAAATGTTATCCCTTTTCTGTCTTCCTTACCTTCCTCTGCATGCTCCCTTATACAAACCTTAAGAGTCACTTCTAGAAGCCACACATAGTCCTTTGTCTTATAGGCTTTAATGAGTCTTGAGAATTTTAAGTATTGAAACTTAGGAGGAAAAGTAGGAGCAGTTTGCTTAAAAAAGTTAATTACCTATCACCTGGTTTTGATTCAGATAGTAATTGAGGAAAAGGTTTTTCAGGTTGTAAAAGCTATTGTAATAATACTTAAAGGGTAAATTTAACTTGAGGGCATTAGGAGGTTAGAATGTGCTGAAAGAAACACGAAGGTGGCCATATGCTTCCGCCCATCGCCAAACACCTAGAAGCCCAGCATGAATGTCCAGCATGGGGAGAGGTGGTGGGGACAGGCGAGAAGTTGTTTGTAGAATATGGGAAAGGATGCAGCTAGCAGAGGTTTTGAACCTGTTATGAATTGACCGACTTCTACTTATTTTTAAGATTTTCTCTTTGATGTTAATTTTACAATACTTGATCTTTTTGATATTTAAATGGTGAAACATATGACTGAAAGCTGACTTTTTTGGAGGATTTGCTATAAACCAATATGATGATTTTTTGGAGTCTTCATTTTAAAATTGTGCCATGATTTATATTTGTTTAACTTGTCTTTGGTTTATGGAGAGTAAAGCAAATAAAGGTATATGGAGGAAAGAGTGGATTTTGCAAGGTGACAGTATTCAAATAATCTGTACATAGTATTGGCTCCACAAATGCAGTTCCACATATAAAATCGCATTGCTTCCTTACCTTTCTGAGCCATCATTACTTTCTTTTTCTTTGTGCCACGTTGAGCACTGTTTTCCAAAGGAACTTTCTCTGATCATGGACATGTTTGAGCCTGCACCATACAGTATGTTAGCCACTAGCCACATGTGGCTCTTGAGAACTTGAAATGGAGCTGGTACAACCAAGGAATTGACTTTTTAATTAAATTTCAGTAGTCATGTTTGGCTAGTGGTTATTGTGTCAGACAGCATGGCTATAGAGAGTACGAAGTTGACTGTTAGATTTTATTCTTAGTTCTACTGTCTTGACTTTTTTCTATTATATTTACCTCCTGAGAATATCCTTAGATCTGGCCTGCTTTATTGTCCTGAACATGTATTCTCTCGTTTGCTTTTATGAAAAACAGTTGTAGAGTATAAGACACATGAAATAAGATGTAAATTCTTTAGTACTCTGTTTAGAAAAATAGCTAAGATGTATCGATACCTTTTTTAGTGTGATGCTTTACCCCTTATTTTTGTTGTAAAAATAAGTTAAGCAAGGTTTACAGAAAAGGGATGAAACATCTTAAGATTTCTAAACATGAAGACCAAAATTTGGGTTTCACCAGCATACATGTTGAAGTATGATTTTGTTGTCATGGTTTAATTTTGCTTTATCCTGTTACTTAATTGGCCACAACTTTCAATTCATAAAACCAGTCATAATCCATTTTTAAAAACATTAACTGTTGACTTGAGTTATCCATTTTAATTTCTGTCACATAGTTCACATGTGGAAGCATGCAATTAAGTGTGAATTTCCATTTGTTTAAACTTGACCACTGCACTTTACCATTTCCAGAATTACTTAACTTGGTTTTTCCCTAAACATCATTTCATTTGCATGTGTTCTGGAAGTAGCTTTGCTGCTGTTTCATTATGTGCCTGCTGTGTTGTGGAACATCTTGGACTGCATTGCATGTTTTTTTAGTTATAATAATCTGTCTTATGCAAGATTTTCAAATATTTATGGGCTTTTTTTTGGTATGCATTTTCTGTATGTTGAAAAATGTAAGAGTTAAAAATACCGTTAAATGAAGATACTAAAAATATTCTGCATGTATGTTGATAAGGGGCTTTCAGGACCCAATGCCACTTAGCATGCTGTGAAGTCTCTTCAAGTAAATAATGTTGGGGGCTGATTGCTACATTTTACCTGTAATGATATCATGCCAGGTATCTTTTAAGATAGTCTTTTCAGTGATAATAGTAATGTGCCAAGGCAATATTAGTACAGTTGCTTAAAGACCTTTTCTAAACACGCTATCCTAAGTTTAACCATTTGTTTTTGGTACTGGATACATGGCAGTCTGAAAGAAGGCCATAGGTTAAGAAGTTTATGATGATATATAGCTAATTCGTTTGTGTGCAACAAAGACTTCATAGGTTTATAAATGAGCAGAGGGAAAATGGTATGCATGTCCCTGTGTTAAACGGACACCCAGGATTCTTGTAAACCTGTGGGTAAGGACTGCCACGGTTTGATTTTTTGATTGGTTGATGTGTTAAACTCAGGATAATGCTGAACAAAAGTGTAGTGTTTAAGGTCGTTCATTGTATTATGTATATATTGTAAAATTATTTGTAATGCTTTGTAACGTTTGGCTTATTGAATTAAATAACCTTAATGATTCTTTTTTCCAGGTCATAAGAAGATACTAAATGGTTGATTCCTCTTTAAAGTCACTAGGTTCTAGGTGTTTGAATGAGCTTTTCACTCTTATAGATTGCACTCCATTAACTAATGATTCTGCCTACTGTATTTTCCAGATAAAACAATACTACAGTGGGAAACCCTCTACTACAGTAGTTCTTAACAAGTTTGTGGTCACATATTCCTTTGAGAATCTCATAAAACCTGTAGATTGTTTAACCAGAATGTATGCACTAAGTATATAGATGAAAAATTTTGCATGATTTCAAATATTTAGCAAAACTGTTTGGATCTTTCTGGAGCCTATCCATGGAGCCTGGGTTAAGGGCTCTTGTGCTTTTATGTATGAACTCATTTCCTAACAGTCAGCCAAAGCTGTGTTCATTTAAATGGAAGCCACATTCCTTTGGATATTATATATATAAATAACTATAAGTGTTAATTATATAATTTCAAAAGATCCTGACCCTGTGTAGTATTGTATTGTATGTTTTGTCCATATATCTGTTTGATTTAATATGGTTTGAATGGGATTCACTTTAGAATATTTTCCTTTCCTCTTTGATTTGTTTAATAACTTGGGTTTGTCTTTTTATACCATGGAAAAACAGTTTTTAAAAAAGTGTTTTCAGAATACAAACTGATTCAAATGGAATCACTTTGAGTATTACATTTTTGGAATATATTTTTAGATACATATCTTTCCAAAACATCATTTCTTTTTCCTCCATTCTATTCATTTTCCTACTGATGTAACTAAACAAGGGCTTACTGATTACACAGGCTGGAAGCGCAATTCCTTGACTCCTAGAACAACTACTTTTCCTTGCCCTGGCTGTGAACATGGTGTGGATCTTGGAGAGCGAGGAATCAACGGCCTGTTCCGAAATATCACTTTGGAAACTATCGTTGAAAGATACCGGCAGGCAGCCAGGGCAGCCACGGCCATTATGTGTGATCTTTGTAAACCTCCACCTCAAGAATCCACAAAGAGTTGCATGGACTGTAGTGCAAGCTATTGCAATGAGTGCTTCAAAATTTATCATCCTTGGGGAACTATAAAAGCTCAGCATGAGTATGTGGGCCCAACCACTAATTTTAGACCCAAGGTAAGTGAAGTTTCAAGTTAGAGTATTAAACTTAATATTGTAAAAGGAATTATTACAAGTCTAGAACTTGATGGTAGTGTGGGAGGAAATAACTTCACAAGCCAGTATAAGAAATTAAGGACCAGTAGTTGGAGTGATTTAGTATGTTGCTAAACATCCCCACAGCTTAGAAGGCAATATTATGGTTCACTCTGTTACAGCACAAGCACATAGTACATGAATGTTTGTAATGATAACTGTAAATGTAAGAAGAAAGGTTGGGTTATGGCAGAGAACTCTCTAAGATTGAAATGGTTACAGTTAAAAAGCTCTTGTGCTTTAGTGTGATAAACCCATAATTGTCTAAAAGATTTGATTGGGAAACATTTCTCTGACATGTGTGATTAGCTAGAATTGTATTATGAATGAATAAGAGTAATGGTAGCCTGATACTTTGAAGCTTGTGATATACTGTTATATAATATCTGAAGTGAAACTTGCATTTCTTAATATTCTGGGTAATTTATATAACTGTGCTCAAAAGAACCTTATATATTGTTTACAATGTGATGGAAAAGCTGAGTGGTTTTTGGATGTCTTCACTTAGACTACTTTCTGATTGATACAGGTTTTTAAAAACCAATTCTTTTAATTAAATAATATTACAATTTAGTAACTTGTGTATGAAAATCTATTTATATTCTTAGCATAAAACCTCTAATTTTTAATAGAAAAATGGAAAAAAGTCCCAAAGTTACCTTGAAACTATGAACTATTTCTTGTATCATATTAGTATAGGACCAGTAGATTAAAACAAAAACAATCTACACTTCCACATTTTGAATGACTCTTTCTTTAAATTATGCAGTGTGGCAGTAAATAGTCTATAATCCTTTTTTATCGTTCCTATCTCCTTTTAAATGCTCAAGGTCACAGTTTTTTAAAAATTTATGACTTCAACCTGGTGTTTTAATGTTTCTTTTAGAAGATTAATCAAATCAGTTAATACTGTTCCATCATGAAAGAACCTGTTATTAAATGAATATGTTAGGCTTGGGTTTTTGAGTTAAGAATCCATGAAATTGTGAGTAAAACGTCTGAGTATATAGCAGTCCTGTTATTTCTATTTACAATACAATTAAAAAGATGGATAAAGGAGAACTAAAAAAATGGGACTAAGTTACATTGAGAAAAAAATATTTTTCCTTCAGGTTGTTAGTGTTATTCAATATAGTAAAATCCTAAAAAGGTGTCCCTTATCCTTTAGAACATTTGCCTATAATTTTGAGTTCTTGTGATCATTACATGCAGAAACTAAACTTTGTGTTTTATTTTATGTCATGGCTTTGAGAATCTAGGAACTTGGGCATGCCGAAAAACTGAAATCTTTACCAATTGTTTTTCTCTGGACCTGCACACTGGTATTAGAACTTTTCATACCAGACTTCTTTACTTATTTGTTTACTTATTTATTGATGGGTTGACTGTCTCTAAATTATCAGACCAGTTATACTTGCTTAAAATCTAAACTATTGGAATCATGGACAACTTCTTGATTTCATTAACACCGAGTCTAAAAGAATCTCCCCTTTCTTCCAAATGAAAAGGGTTATTTTACATAAAATATCAAATGTACTTATGATAGTTTAGAGAGTTAAATAAAAAGGTGCAAACTTAAATCAGAAAAACAGTTCTAAATGTGGTCAGTATGTGTGCAGTTAATATGTAAAGGCAAACATCTGGAAGCTTCTGTCATAAAGTGTACCAAGATTCTCTTAATAGGAAATTTTTTGTGACGATAGTGAGGCCATGGGTTCTCGTAAGTTATTTGTTACATGGTGCCCTATAAGAATATTGATCGGGATCATTAAGAACTGTCTAGTCAATGTGAGCAGGAGGCCTTTCTAGGCTTAGGTAAGCATTCCCTTTAAGTCTGAAAAGAATGAAGTTTTCACCTTCTGATCACCAAGTTTAGGAAAACTAATATCTACATATTTTAATTACCCATTTAAATCCTCAAATTGAAAAATAGTAATTCTGCTATAGAGAATTTTCATATGATAGGCCAAATGCTTTTATTTCTTTTTATACTCGTATTCATTTAAATGGCTTTAATGCTTTTATAAAAGGAATTTTTATATTTTGGGACCTTGAATACTCAGCAGCTGTGGTGATTCTTAGTCACACTTTTATTTTTCACTCAACAGATTTTGATGTGCCCAGAACATGAAACAGAGAGAATAAACATGTACTGTGAATTATGTAGGAGACCGGTTTGTCATCTCTGTAAGTTGGGTGGTAATCATTCCAATCATCGTGTGACCACTATGAGCAGTGCCTACAAAACCTTAAAGGTAGGACTTATTCATTTTTGGAAGTAAATTTTGATTCTTTATACCTTTATTTTACTTTATGCCTTTAGCTTTATAAAATCGTGGCTTGTTGTTGTATTGAGATGAGTTAACAAGGTAAAGTGTCGCATTTGATCTACTAATATTGGGTTGCCAGGGTTTCTGACCAGGCACTGCTTTGTCATACTGATGTGCTAGTCAGAGCTGCGAGGAAAGAGAGGGATGAAGGACATTTCCTGATGATCCCCGAGCGAGCCCAATGCCTGTGATGTTGCTTGTGTGTTTGGGAGTGACACACGTTGAAGAACAGTAGCTATTTTAAAACACTTGATTCTTGTTGCTTGCCTGAAGAATTAGATCAACTTTTTAGTATATGCTGGTGGGACCCTTACCAAATGCAATGAGTTGTTTCCTTTTAAAACTTTCAAACTTGATTGCTAATCTGCAAAGCAGGCAGTGGTATAATGGCATTTTTTTGCTTTTTTCTTTTAAGTTATTTAAAAAATGAATTAATTCATCCATAAATCTACCACCCATTTTATATTTGTTTCTGTCTTTAACAATTCACTTCAATTTTTTGTTCTGTATCTAATTTTCATTTATATATGCACTTTTACATTTTACATTTTGCGAGTCTGTCATGCTTAGTCTTCCGTCTATGTTGAATGTGTGGATTACAGGGTTGATTGTTCTGTTCCTGTTTACTAATTCTGTCATCTGTCATTCCTAGGTCAGTTTTGACTGATGTTTCTTCTCATCATGATTTGTATTCCCCGGCTCCTTTGCATACCTGGCAAGCTTTAATCGGCTGCCAGGTATTACAAATTTTACCTTTTTGGGCACTGGATTTTTTATATGCTACAGATAGATATTCTTGAGTTTCTTCTGGTATGTGATTGTTACTTGCAAACAGTTCCTTTTTGGTCCTACTTTTAAGCTTTGTTAGGCAGGACAGAGCAGCATTTAGTTCTAGGGCTAATTTTTCTGGATTATTGAAGTGAAACCTTTTGTTTACTCTTCCTGGAGCCCTGTGGATTTTGAGGTTTTTTTTGGTTTTTTTTCCCCCTCTCTCTCCGTCTGGGTGGCAGGGAACAGGGACTATTACCAGCCTTGTGTGAGCTCCTAAAAATGGTTCCCTCTGATCCTTTCCTTGGCGTCTGGCAGTTTGCTTACACATGTGAATTGAGCAGTACTCTGCTGAGTAATCTATGGAGTTCTTTCCATAGCTGTCTGTTAGTTATTATGCTTTACAGACTCTGGCCTCCCTGGACCCAGCTTCATCACCTGACTCATGGGGCACCCCAGCTCCACCTGACATGCCCACTATCCCAGCTGCGGAAAACTCCTCCAGACGGGAAGCCGGAGGCAGTCATACACTCATCTTGTTTCTCATCTCTTGGGGTAACCTGTTTCTTGATATTCAGTGCCCTGAGAACTATTTCTTATATTTTGTTAGGTTTTTCAATTTTTTTTCCAAAGGAGAGAGTTAATACTGTCTTTGTTACTCATTTATGCCCTCCAGTGGCAGTACCACTGTTTGTTAATTAAATTTAACTGATAGTTTTCCTGTTGCTTACCGGTTTGGTACGACATAAGCTGTCCAATATTTTTTCTGTTACCTGGAGTAAATCTTTGACAATAGTAAACTCTTAAGTTCACCTAAGGTATCTTTTACATCCTGTTGTTAATTTCTCTTATTTATGTGTCAAACTTTTCTTTTTAATAGACCCCATAATGGATTTTTCTATTTTTTTCATTTCCTAGTAATGACGATTATTTAGATGTGCCTGTTTGCCAAAAGTAGCTAACAGATCTCTTTAGATCTCCTTTTGTTTGGGTTTTACATTTTAAGCTGGAGGACTACATGGTGCACGTTTATATTATCAGTTCATTTCCACTCTTGAGCGTTGCAGGGAGTAGGGAAGTGGGCCTCACAGAGGTAATGCCTGCTGCTGGTGGGGCTGCTGGAGCAGGGGCTGGCTTCCCTTCGGCCTCGTTTGCATCTGGCTGCTAACAGGAAAGCTGTGCTGTTGTTCTCATTGGCATTCCTACCAGGTTGTTGAGTGCAGGGCTCCCTTTCAGTTCTGGAAGGTGCGAGCACTTTGGGGTGAACTGGCCTAAATAGTGAAGAGCGAAGAGAATCGTCCTGCTGCTGGCAGTCTTCTGTTAGGGACTAAATGGAGTCCTGCCCATCTGCCTCCATAGAAAACCCCAGTGTACTCTTTCCCCCTTGACCAGCTTGTACTGGTAAGGCTTTGGAATTCTGTTTTACCCCGAAAGGGGGCTGCAGTTGGGTATTTGCTGTCTCCCCTCAGACCAGCTACACTTCAAGACACTGTGCCTCTCTGCTTTTGGTTGTTGGTGGGTTTTCTAGAGGAATGCTTTCGAGCTGCTT
The DNA here is from genome assembly GCA_032199065.1 of Smutsia gigantea. NCBI lineage: Eukaryota > Metazoa > Chordata > Mammalia > Pholidota > Manidae > Smutsia > Smutsia gigantea. Next base: position 117,430 of record JAVSCE010011330.1, on the reverse strand, counting down.
TGGGGTCCTTGAGCCATTAGCCTCTGAGCCATTCCCAGAGAACTGGGGCTGTAATAGATCTAAAGGATTAAAACTGCGTGCCCTGTTAGGTGAGCCTCATGAAGGTGGGAGCCTTGGCGTTTTATATTTTACTTTTATCCTCAGTTCCTGGTATCTGGTGCTCGTGCATTTTGGAGGGGTGTGCGTAAGTGGACACACGAATTCTTGGTTAAAGCACATCTAGTCTTGACACAGGCTGCTAGGTCTAGGAGGGCAGGAAGACTGGAGCCGGCTTAGGTTAAGGCGGTGGCTGGCCAGAGACTTTGAGCATTACAGTTCGCTGGGAGTAAACCTGCTCTTAGACTTTGGACCTTGTTTCTGAATTCCTCCTTCTGTTCTTCTCTAGCCTGTTTTGCACTTATAATTTCAGATGGTTTAGAACCAAAGCCTATTTCAATTTTAAATGGCCAAGTTCTTTTTGCTACTCTAGCTAAAAAGAGTACCACCACCTGCACCCCGTATTTCTGGTCCAAGCAGGGGCCTGCCAGGGGCAGTACTGGGGAAGGTCACCCCCCTTGCAGCTTGGTACTGAGGAAGTACCTCTCAGCCTGTGGAGTAGTGTGAGTGTGCTCTGCACTGAGGAGGGCTCTAGTTCAGCTACTGACTGTGATATTTGTACTCAGTGCGTTTTGGTTTCCTCATCTGTAAAGTACTAGGTTAAGAGATGAGATTTTGTCTCTTCCTATCCTTAACATCCTACAGTTTCTTTCTTGGTCCCATTGTGCTTTTTAGTCCTCAGAAATTGTTTTCTCTATGTAATGGGTCCTTCTTCTGTCCCTTCAGTGAGCCATCAAGGTAACGTACTGTGTTCCTACGCTGATGGCTGTGTGTCCAAAGACTTAGAGATGCATCCTGCCAGAGACCTGTCACTTTGATTTCTACATACGTTTTCTTACCCTGTTATGTGGTCTAAGTTAATGGAGAGGAAGATGCTATCGTTGGGGAACTTACTTCTTCAGTTCCTAAAGTTGGGTCTCTGCTGCTCCTTTCTTACCCACCCTTTTCATTCAGATCATCAGCAGGTGACCAAGAAGTGCTGAGATCCTCCTATTAGGGCTGTGGCCTAGGAGATGTTTTCTGGATGTTCTTATTCTTTTTTAGACTTGGAATCAATTTGTCTGTTACAACTTTGTGCCCTACAGTGTGTCAGGGTTTTTTGTTTTTTTTTTTTAAAACACTTCAGGCATATTACATACTATTTATTCTGAGCTAGACTAGGGGTTGCATCAAAACTTATGACATCTCTATGGTAAACTACCCTAATTTCAAAATGCCTACTTGAGAAACAAGTTATTCAGTAACTTCTGGAAGCTTAATGAGCTCCACTTTTATAAATGTGTATTTTCATTATCGCGTGTTGTGTAATTGTTTAATGAATATCTAGGCTGCAATGGGCTCTGAGGATTATTTGGGAAGAGTCTGTCTTTGTTGCTATCCATATTGTGTGTGTGTGTGTGTGTGTGTGTGTGAGAGAGAGAGAGAGAGAATGAATTAAAAAATCTAATGGAAGACAAGACTGAATGCCGCCCTTCCAATTCCTTTTCGGAGTGATGATGAAACAACAAAAGTGAGCCATTTGTGTCGTCAGGATGTGTGACTCATCTGAGCACCACTACCATGTTCTTCTTACCGTCCTGCTTCTAATCGCTCCTCTGCCCTTAGGCCTCTGTGCTCAAGGCCATTCACTCAGGGGTAATGAGAAGCAACGAGGTTGATTTGACAGCCTGTTCATCTTAGGCTGCAGAAGAGGATGAGTACTGTGTACAGAAAAACCGTAACCCTGAAAGGCCTTTGTTAAACTTCTGTTTCTGCTTATTTGTGTCACTAACATGTTCCCACAGGAAAAGCTTTCAAAGGATATTGATTACCTTATTGGCAAGGAGAGCCAGGTGAAGAGTCAAATTTCTGAACTAAATTTGTTAATGAAAGAAACAGAGGTAAGTGATAAACTGGTTTGCATGTTTTTCATTTGTTCATCTAGATATTTGTTCATTCATCAAAGCCTGTGTATTATATGAGCTGGAATCCACAGGTGTGTTAGATTTCACCTGTTTTTGTGGGAGGAAAACAAGGGTAAAAATACAATGCTGTGTGAAGAATGCTGTGGTACAGGTAGAGATGAAATTGCCCTGGAGCCCAGAAGGGACAATGACTCTTAAGTGGCAGTTAGGTCCCAAAATTAGTAATGTAGGGGAAATGATAGCTTTTGCAATTACCTATATTTTACAGAAATTGACATCACATCTGAAAAATGTACTGTCTGTAGATGGGACCATGTTTATTTAAAATTCCAGATATTCCTAAGTACATACCTGACATACACTTGCCAAAAGACATGATGAGAATGTTCATCTCTCCATTATCCTAATAGCTGCAAAGTGGAAATGACAAATATGTCCATCAACAGAGGAATGTAAATAGCAGTAAGAATGAATATCTCCAACTCCGTGCAACAGTGTAGATACATTTTTCAGTAACATTGAAAGAAAGATGCCAGATACAAAGGAGTACATCCCATGTGATTCCATTTATTGAAGTCAGAAAGGTGACAGTGGATTGTGTTCTTAGGATTCAGGACCAGACTGTGCTTAAGAGGGGCAGATTAGTGCATGGAAATGTTCTAAGGGTGGCTTTTAGGACTGGTAAACTTTTAATTAATCTGCATGCTGGTTACATGGGTATGTTCGCAAAGATTCATCAATTTCTACACTTACATGTATGTTTCTGTTTGTATATAATGCTTCAGTAAAAAATAGAAAAATTGATAACATTTAAAAAATATAATAAAAGAGGATAGGACTGGGTTGTTTTATAATTCCAAATACCCTTCATTGGCTTTTGATGCCCGTTTCTTTTCTCTTTTTGAAATAAACCAAAGAACCATTATTCCTGATACTTTTAAAACTTTTAATTAAATATGAAAGTGTCCTGGCTAGTCTGAGACTGTTACTTTGTGAACTTTTTTTTTCAAAAAATGGGTTAAAATTATTGAGAATCTATGCGAATTTGCTGTTGTTTTTACTATTGCTTTTTTGTTTTTACTGTTCTCTTTCTAATATTTACTGATTGCATTCACTTGCCTTAGGAAGTTGTTTTTCCCTGTAATTTACAAGTGGGATTTTGTTTTTCATACTTTTGTGTGATTTATGGACTCTGCCAGTTTGGTGTAATCCCACACACATAGCAAATTACCCCCAGGGAGCCAGCTGCTGCAGGGGTTGATTCTCGATCATTTTAGGCTTGTTTTACCCTGTTGCTTCTCTCGGTGATGTGGAACTACAGGGAACCCACTACCTGTTTCTGAGTTTGTCACTCAGTAGGCTGAAAATTGAGGAACTCAGGCATCAGTTGTTCATGTGGACACTGATTCCTTGGGATCCTGGAGAAATTGTTTCATTCTTTTGTGTACCTTTGACGTATGCTGCATTTATGGGCTTATCAGTAAGAAACTTCTAGAGAATTGTCTCCATTCTTAACTCTTACTCAGTGATGATTGTGAAACTGTCTTTTTATCTATAATACACTTAGCTGGGGGGAAAATATCTCCCTTTTTACCTATGTATAATGATATTTCTGAATTTAATGTTATCATATGTCATTGAAATACTACCAAAATGTCACCAACCTCTGTGATGCTACCCCACCCCCACCGCGACTCTTAAAAAAATTTGGCTTTTGGGGCTAGGAAACCAAGAAGGGAATCTGGGAAAAATTTCTTTTCATTGTAAATGTTGGCTGGAAGCCATTGGAAAATGCACAGTGCACTTCGGCCATATGTTGTCAGCTTTGAAGAATGTTCTTGAAGACGTTTCTTCTGTTGGCTGCAGCTTTTGGTCTGTGATGAAGTGCTTTGCTGGTCATATTTGCAAATCAAGTTGATCTCTGATATTGTAAATATTCAAAACATTTAATAAGCACTACAGATAGGATCATTTTAGACTAGAGGAATAGCTGTTTGGGTATGGAAATAGTGTGTATCAAGAATATCTGACATTGTGGTGGGCATTTTATGTAAATAATCTTTTTTGATCTTTGACAAAAACCTAAATGGTTTCTCTTATCCCCACTTTCCAGAAGAAAAAACTTAGGCATGAAGATGTTAAGTAATTTACATAAAGCCACATAGGATTTAATTATAATTAAATTGTATTCAAAGAGAAGAATTACATTTCTAAATATCTTATTAGTCAAAGGGGCATCATTTTTCAAAGTTTCATGGCTATGGTTTAATTTCTACAAAAAATTGGAATAGGGTGGGAAAGGTCAGCTATTTCCTTACTTAGAAATGAATTAAAAACTCCAGAATTCTATTTTCTTGTGTCTTTGATTAAATTAATTTCTGCTTCAAGTTCCTTTGTATACAAATTGAAGGTTGTTTTGTATTTCACTGAATAAATTGTTTATTGCTGGACTTTGGAGATTGAACGCTTAAGGAAAATGTGATATAAAATTACAAAGTATGTCTAAATAAAAGTTGACAATCATTCCTTGGTAAGTGCATTTGATCTCAAATTATTGTTCCAAAAATTTCAGAGTGAGACAAAATCTATCATCTTTACAACAGTTGGGTTTGTTTTGCTGAACTGTGGTTATTTTGTGGAAAGATTGGGATTTATTTAGCAGGGGAGGTAACGCTTTGCTTGTTTTATAGTGTAATGGAGAGAGGGCTAAAGAAGAGGCAGTTACCCATTTTGAAGAGCTCTTTGAAATTCTACAAGACAAAAAATCATCTGTTTTGAAAGCAATCGATGCATCTAAGAAATTAAGATTAGACAAATTTCAGATTCAAGTGGAAGAATATCAGGGGCTTCTAGAGAACAATGGACTTGTGGGATATGCTCAGGAAGTGCTTAAGGAGACGGATCAGTCCTGCTTTGTACAGACTGCAAAACAGCTCCACCTCAGGTATTGTGCTGTTTACCTGGAGCCTCTGCAGCGACGTCATTAAAACTGCTGACGCTTCAGTTTGAGGGGTTCCCAGGGCTGTGTTGTGTGCAGTGCCTCTCGGCGCGCTGTTAACTTGGACGTTGAGTGAGGTTGTCTTTTGTTAATCATATTGCAGATATTTAGTCTAATGTGCCGTTTTAAAGAATCATTTTTATATAAAACATGTCTGTCTGCAGAATACAGAAAGCGACAGAATCCTTGAAGTGCTTTAGACCTGCGGCCCAGACTTCTTTTGAAGACTATGTTGTTAATACCGCTAAGCAAACAGAACTTCTGGGAGAGTTGTCCTTTTTCTCGAGCGGTAAGTGTTAGTAACAGCAAAACCTCACTCTCTAGTCTGAATTTGTATTGTGTGGAAAAACCGCAATGCTCTTTAGTTTGACATTATGAAGCAGCATTTAGTTGTCCAGAACCGTGATATCCTAAAAATTACATCCCATTTATGTTTTTATAAGTATGTTTCGATGCACACAGACTATAATCTGTTGGTTTGTGTGTATTTAAACATTGTGTAAATGCATCACATTTATGTATTGTAATTGCTTTTTAACAAAATTTAAGTTTAAATGTTAATACACAAAATTCTGGTTGAAAACTGTATTTTACATGTAAATCATTTCCTTCCTGAGAGATGATTTGTTTCTACTTTTTCTCTGTTGTAAGCGGCACTGGACATCTTCATCAGCGTTTCTCTGTGCACATGTATGTGAGTTTCTCTAGGCAGAAACCTAGATATGGTGTCTCCAGGCTAACGCCATTTACCTTGCTGTGTTACTAGTTAGCTAGGGCTGCCAAAGCAAAATGACACCAGTCACATCAGACAGACTGGATGAGGGGCCCACCCTAAGGACGTCACTTTAATTTAAAGACTTTAAAGACCCTGTCTCCGAATACAGTCAGACTGAGGTGCCAGGGGGTTGGAACTTAACATAGGAATTTGGGGGGCCTAGTTCCCCCGACACAGCACACATTTTCCTGCTGCACCCATCAGGGAGCCCTTCCTGTCTCCCGTCTGTTCTTTTCATCTGGTTCGTCTCTCAGATTTCTCTTCTAGTGATGGTACTCAGTTACAGTTCTTAGAAAGGTGTACTTACAGTCTAATTACAGGTGACCTTGAACAACGTGGTTTGACTGTGAGGACCCACTTATATGTGAATTTTTGTCAGTAGTGGACAATTTTTTGGAGATTTGTGACAATTTGACAAAAATTTTCCCTTGCTTGCTTTATTATAAGGATACAATATGTAATACATAAACATACAAAATGTGTTATAATAGACTGCTATGTTATCAGTAAGGCTTCCAGTCAACAGTAGCTATTAGTATAAGTTTTTGGGGAGTCAAAAGTTTTCAGTTACACAGGGGTCTGCACCCCAATCCCCAAATTAGATGTTTGGATTTGTGCATTCAAAGGAAATTTGTTTTGTGAAAAACTCTGAAGTATTATTACTATGACCTTCTTCATTTTCAAATCTATACTGGAATCTCCTTTTAGGTTATATACTTGATTATGGTGATATTATTTTTTCAAATGTATTTTTCTTTCAAATGCTGATTTTACTTCATATACTCACCCTCTTTTTTCTAAAAGATGTACTTGAATTGTTTTTCATATACATGCTAGTTTTCTTAGGAGCAAAAGGTCCCTTTGGGAAGATGAGTTTGAGGGTGGATAACCTTGGGGTTATCCCAGCTCATAACAAAGCAGTAAAACGGTTGGGTGAGAACGGAAAGAAGTCACCCAGCTTCTGGCTGATGGATGGTCTGATTTTTCCTGCATGCATATTTTTTCAGTAGCTTGTGTTTCAAGAAAAGAAAAGAAAGGGGTTGGGGATGGTGCATCATACTAGTCATGTTATTTTGTAACTAGCTTTTTAAACTTTTAAGTTTTTTTTTCACTTTAAAATGTATTTCGAATGACTTTCCAGATCTCACTGTGGCTGGGTAACATCCAGTTGCATAAATGTACATACATGTCGTGCTTACATTGTCGCTTACATATAGCTGAGGGATGGGAAAAGAGGGAGACTAACGAGACTAACACTTCATATTCTCTGTGATTTGGTGCAAATGCGTGTGTGCAACCCGAGCAGCTAAGCTCTTTGGACTTATTCCAGGGAAAGGATTATGGATGTGCACAAAAACTTAGCTGCGATATTTTAATTATTATATGTCTAGGAAAAATTAGAAACATGTTTCTGAAAGCAATTAAATGTTGATACATCCACGCTCTGGAATGTCACTGGGAAAAAACTAACAGGCAAGATCTGCGCAAAGTTACTGTAGTGATTACCTTTGAGTTCTTAAGATTTTTGTCTGTGTTTTACATAGTTTTCTTAACAAAAAAGTTATCATGTTTAGATGAAGAAGTATTCATTTCAAGTGCTTTGCAACTCTGGAAGAAAATGTGAAAGAAAATTGTGTAATGTTTTGTTGAAGTTTGTTATATTCACCACACTTAGATTTTAAAATATTTATTAAAATATTTATAGGAGGACATAGATTAAAAATCTCAAGGTCCAGGGTTATGACTCAGTAGGTGGACATGAAGGCATAAAAATTTTAATTTTATGGTGTTTCAGAATTAATATAACCTTAAAGTAAAATTGGGTCTTTTAATTTTTGAATGTCTTATTTTTTATTCTTTCCCTTTTTGTAAACACAGATATACCTTTTAAAATCTGTTTTATTGTTTATTCTCTTTTTTTTTTGTGGCAGGAACACTTGCCATGAACCCTATCCTTTTCAAATTCCAAGTGTACGAGACGGTACTGTTGACTGTAGATACCTGCTGTATTGCAGATCTCTAGCGCTTATTCGAGTGTCTTGCTTAACTGAAACCTTATGCCTGCTGATTAGTAACTGCTCTTTTCTCCAGGCTTTGATTTTATGAATCTGGCTACTGTAGACACCTCATATGAGGGGAATCATGCAATAAGTATGTCTCTTTCTGTGTCTGGCTCATTTCACTTACCATGTCCCCAAGTTCCATCCGTGGTGTTGCAAATTGCAGGAGTTACTCCTTTTAGACATACTATTGTATGTTCAGAAAATTCTTGGACAGTACAGAAAGCATTGCAGTACTGTCAGTACATCATTTTTATTGAGGAAAAAACTCCTAAAATAACAATATTTTAACATTGTTTTCCATTTCATAATTCTTTTAGGAATAGATGTGCCAGAGATCAATGAGGAACAGAGCAAAGTCTATAACAATGCTTTGATAAACTGGCACCATCCAGAGAAGGATAAAGCTGATAGCTATGTCCTTGAATATCGGAAGATTAATAGAGATGAAGAAATGATGTCTTGGAATGAGATAGAAGTGTGTGGCACAAGTAAAGTTATTTCAGATCTCGAAAGCAACTGTAACTATGCTTTCAGAGTAAGAGCCTACAAGGGTTCAATCTGTAGTCCTTCCAGCAAGGAATTGATTCTTCATACGCCTCCAGCTCCAGGTATTGTGAATATTGGGAATAAGAAAAGCATAGAGTTGCAAGAGACCTTGATAAAAAAATAGTGTGTCCATGAGACCTTGAAGGCAGCTGTCATTTGTAAAAGATCCTAGAAAAGTCAGTTCCATACCTATGATTTAGAAATAGACTGCATACTTGAATTTATAATGTAGGCTGAGAACAGGATTAGTCAAATACAACATGAAAGAAGACGTTTGAGGGAGCAGGGCTTTTAAATTGGGGTTAAGATCACATACATGCTACCTTTCAAGTCATAAATAGTATAATTCTACATTGTTTGATGAGTTGATAGAAATCTCTATAACATAGGACCTAGGTAGGCATTTCAAAAATTGTTGGTATAATTTGAAATATAACTTTGATTAATCTAATTCTGACTTGTCTGGATTTGCTTTTTCATTTGGTGACTTCCAGCACTTGGGGATGGAAGGTGCGTATTAGAACTCCGTAGGTGGGTGGCTGTCCCTCTATACTGAAAAGCTCCTCTGCTCAGCCACCCTCCCTCCTGCTTCCAAGTTAAAAACCACTGACACTGCACAGAGCCCCTGTAAATTTTTATAGATTGCAAGTGACTTACAGGTTAGTTGATGTTCACTCCAGTGTCGCCATGGACAAGGGACACACAGGACCAAAGTCGTGCTCAGTCTGACTGGCAGGAAAACATGTTGCCCTCTTGGTCACCGCTGTAGAGATTACCTTCCATTGGTTTTTAGATACCATTGTGCCCACCCATTTTTAGTGGCTAATATACCCATGTTTTGTGCATTCTGCCCTTCCCCTTTTGTCCAGTTTACCATCCATTATTTGTTTTTCATGCCTATTGTGTCTAATTCAAACAAGCAAACAAATAGGCTTGGCTAAAATTATTTTATTTGAATTTCAGTGAAATCCAAAAGAGAGTTTTAGGGTGGATTTATAAGTCTTAAGTAAATAGTTCATGCACTTCCCGCTTTCTTTTCTGGTCTCGCTGACTGAAAGTGGAACAAACAAGAAGTGTGAAGGCGATTACTGTTTGCAGTAACGTAGTGGAGGGGGCGAGGACAGGACACCTTAAACGCTGTCTTCCTTTTCTGTTAGAGAAGCCATTTGAATAGGGTGACTGTTTAAATTGCACATTGGGAGACTTTTGAGATTAAAAGCAAGCAGTAATTATCCTGTCAGGACAATAGGCTTTACAAGAAGAATGGTCAGCCTGCAAATGGAGAATGGTTTTAGCTTGCCAGCAGACATTTTTTTAAAATTGTGGTATGATATAGTAAAAATGTAAGTTTTAACCATTTTTAAGTATACAGTTCAGTGGCATCAACTACATTCACAGTGTCGTGCAACCGTCATCATTCACATCTCTAGAACATCTTCATTTTTCCTAAATTGAAATTCCGTGCCCATTAAACACAAACTCTGCATTCTCCTTCTCTACAGAGCCTGGTCATTTCTACTTGCTTCTTAGATGAATTTGCCTACTCTAGATACCTGATATAAGTGGATTTGTGTTACCATTTTATGACTGGTGTATTTCAAGGTTCATCTATGTTGTACCATGTATCAGAATTTTCTTCCCTTCTTAGGCTGAATAATGTTCCATTGTGTGTATACATCACATTTTCTTTATCCATTCATTTGGATTGTTCCCACTTTTTGAGCTAGCAGCCAGTGTTATGCTTAATGGGTTTGAGTTGATAGAGACTTAGTGGTGTTACCTACATTTTGTAGGTGAGGAAATTAAAGTTCAGGGTAAACTCTAGTTTACATGCTTGAATCAGGTACAAAATCAGGTCTCTCTTAACCCAAAGCCTGTGCTTTTTTTTTTTTTGGAAACACTCTGCACTTGCTCATGTCTTTCGTGTTGACTGATAAGGAAAAGACTTTAAAGTTGCTAAAAGTTTACAAGCTTAAAATATTTGAAATAAAATATTTAGATAATTATGAAAATGTACAACCCACTATTTCAGGGATTAAAAGGGCAGATCCATTAGTACAAAATATTTGGGATGGATTTGCTGTGTCCCAAGAAACTGCATTCATATATTTTGTCATACAATTAAAATATTTTCTTCTGCCTTTGACATTTCTGAAGGTTTTTAGGTCTAGAGAATTTACTGGAAGTTATTTCTAATGGTTTGTTACAGTCTTTCTAGGATAATATAATATGTGTCATTTCAGTCATTTCTATTTGAAGAACCCATTTATTTAACCATAAATTTTTAAAATGCTAATTATTTTCAGACTAATTTTTAGCTCTATTTACAGTTTTCAGTTTCCTCTTTGATGAGAAATGTGGATATAATAATGAACACCTCTTGCTGAACTTGAAGAGAGACCGTGTAGAGAGTAGGGCTGGATTCAGTCTTCTGCTCGCAGCGGAACGTATACAAGTGGGTTATTACACAAGCTTAGACTACATCATTGGAGATGTTGGGATCACAAAAGGGAAACACTTTTGGGCATTCCGTGTGGAACCGTATTCGTACCTGGTAAAAGCAGGAGTTGCTTCCAGTGATAAACTGCAAGAATGGCTTCGTTCTCCCCGGGATTCAGTGAGTCCAAGGTAGATGGTCTTATTGATCTAGAACGTGGTAAATTCTTTTAAAAGTAAACATCCTTGTTAAGCAGGGTACTTATTTCATGCAGAATACATTTCTTAGATTCGGGTGTTTGGATGTGCTTATGTGGCTAGCTAAGAAAGGAGTCAGTCTTGTCTTCACAGCAAGTAATAAGAGCAGTTAATTTCTGATGCTATGAGAAAATGGATTATTTCTTTGATTATGCTATAGCTTTCGTAGTTTTAAATTTTGTCTCTCACATTAGTTACCTTAATTGTGTGAAAAAATTGCTCACATGTATAGCCCAGTGCCTGTAACTGCCATACTACACGTTAAGTAGTTCTTTTGTTATGGGACAGCTTCTGTGAACTCCCCCTAATTACTTTACAAAATTGGGTCCTAACAAACATGTTTCCACAGCAAAGAATTCCATTTCTGAAGAGACTGGTTATAGAAGTTGTGAGGATAAGCTAGGCCAAACAATTTTTGACCACTTATGTGAAGCAGATTAATCCATGTTAATCTGAGTGATAGGAAAACTTTTTGCATAAAGAAGAGAAATTGACCTAACAATGAAAATTGTAATAGGGAAAGGATTAATTAAACATAGGGGCATTTCCACTTGATAAAATATTGGTGTTAATAAAATTTGGTTTGAAAAATTTGTAATGTGAGAAATATTAGAAGTGAGAAAACCTGACTGAAATTGTTAATGTAGTATGATCACAAATATATAAAATACATAGGAAGAAAAATGGAAGGAACTTTGTATCAAAATTTTCTATAAGCTGTTACTGTTTGATACTAGAGGGGAAAACGTCTTCATAATACTTGCTTCTTACATCATGTTGCATGTAGGAATCCTGGTGGGCAAATAAAGTTCTTAGGAGGAGCATGGAACATGCTTTTTACTCCTGCATTATTTTACTGTGCCCATTTATTTTACTTAGTTTGGTAATTCCTTGGATTAAGGTGCACATCTTGGTTTTGTATTTTCTTAAGTATGATTGTATACTATAAATATTAAATATTTGATAAGTCCCTTCAGCCTTCCTTCTCCCACTTTATTTTTGATAGACCAGAGTTGTTCTTTTTTAGATTCTTGTCATCTGTGTATTTTTCTAGGTAGAAGTGGATAATTTATGACAGAATTTGGGGCTGAGTCCATGGTGTAATTCTAAATGGTAGTGTGTCTTTATGCTTTCAACTGATTGTTTTAATAGAAGGTTTTGATGTACAATTTAATTTTAAGTCACTGTACTTAAAGGCCTTTGTCTGTCTGTGTGTTGTTTTAGGTATGAGCAAGACAGCGGGCATGACAGCGGAAGTGAAGATGCCGGTTTTGATTCTTCACAGCCCTTTACGTTAGTTACCATAGGCATGAAGAAATTTTTTATACCCAAGTCACCTAATTCTTCTAACGAACCTGAAAATAGAGTTCTTCCTATGCCAACAAGTATAGGGGTTTTCCTTGACTATGATAAAGGCAAAGTAAGTTTCTATGACATGGATCACATGAAATGCCTCTATGAGCGCCAGGTGGATTGTTCGCACACAATGTATCCAGCTTTCGCATTAATGGGCAGTGGGGGAATTCAACTTGAAGAGCCCATCACAGCAAAATACCTACAATATCATGAGAACCTGTAGCTTAAGCATCTGATGTGATTTAGGATGAAAAATGTGAGCAAGGTAATGCCTTGGTGTTAACCTTCGTAACTAATTACATACCACCTAAGTATCTTGTCACCCGGCTTGTTTTTTGTGTATGTTTCTTCTTAAAACAGAACTTAAAACAATTGTGTTGTCTCCATGTCATTGTTCCGCCTTTGAAACTGTGGGAATAAAGACACTCTCCTAGGCAACTCTGAAATGGTTAACTTTGCAACTGGATTGTCTTTTCTTTTTTAGGAACAGGAAGTCTAATTTGTTTATGTCAGATGGTATTGCTGACACTTAAATGCCTTTTCTTCATGGGGGGGAGGGGATACAAAAGTATTTATTATGCTGCTTTTGTGTTTGGTTTTTCATTTTTATATCATGTTTAGGTCCTAAGAGAAGATAAAAAGGCCAGAGAAATGGTAGTATATTTAAGTGGAAAATTATCTATTTTAAGGTGTATAACTAATATGAAGAGTAAATTGCCTGGAAAATAAAGTTTTTTTTTTTCCCCAAGACCACAAATTATATTCTTGAGGACATTTTTAAGAGTTTCCTTAACTATAAACATCTACGTGCATGTGTAGCAAACATGGTTTCTTGCAGGAAACAAAAAGTTCTTGGCTAACACATGATGAAACTTTTCATTCCATGTAATTTTTTGCAGAAAAATTGTCTTCAATTTTTCTTACTCTATGAAAATATTTATGCTTATATCAAATAACTATTTTTCACAAATATTAGTGAAGATACACTGATATTTGACAAGTTTGTTCTTTTTGCCCTCTTATTTATTGTGTCATGATTTTCATTTTTTGGCACAAATATTACATATCAGATTGTCTTGGTTTATGTTTACATGTTTGAAAAGTTCATGATATATTTTTAGTGTGATTAAATACATCAAAACTATGAAGTAACTGATTGTATGACATTTTCTATGGTGCATTGTTTAATAAGCATTGTAGTATGAACAAGTAAAAATACAAATTTAATTGTTCAGGAATGATAGTAAAACCATGACTGTGTTTACCCTTTTAAAAGTTAAAAGCTCTTTTTGAAGAATTACATTTCATTGAAATTTTACATTTCTGAAAGATATTCTTTCTTGGTTTTTAACTGCTTATTGTTTTGAAGTTAAAATGCTTAGAAACTGGTTATACACTTTATAACTTATCATTTTGAAATGTTTTTTTCATATTTTAATAGATTAACCAAAACTCTTAGATTTGTTTCCTTTGTTTTTTGTTTTTTATTTATTTTTTATTGGAAATTTGTTATTCAGGCCAGTAGCCCTTAACTAGCCCCCTCCCTTCCCTCTCCCCCAACCCAGTAGGACTGTCATGGAGGATTTCAAGGGGTAGGTAGGCTTGGCTACTATCCCGCCTATGAATAGCACTTTTTGACTTAGGCTGAACTCAACAAATAATGCAGTGTTATGTGGATCATTGTGCAATAAAGCTGCTGATGTCACATGCGTGGTTAAAATTTGAGATTCCCAAGCCTGTGTAAGCACGTATCATGCAGACAGTTTAAATGTAAAGCTTTAACAGGAATAGAAAAGCTGTTTAAAACATTGTACAGTTGTATATAAATTGTTCCCCTGGATTTCTTTAACTTTTAATAAAAATTGAAATGACAAGTGTAATTATTGAAATCTGCATTCCAGGAATTTTCAATAAGTTTCTGTGGAAAGTGGAAACAAATTGTTTATGAAAAGATATTTATTTAGTTAGAGTATATTCACTTAGAGCTTTATATAAGATTATTTGGGGGTGTTTGTTAGCTTTAATTCCTGTGGAAGTGATCATTACAAAAGTGTAACATGAAAGTGACTGACTTCAATTAATTGGTCAGTTTTTCTAATGGTGCTTTTCTGATCCATAATAGGTCAGATTTGATCAGATGAATGGTCCTTTAGTTCACATTCACACTCTTGGATGATGGGGCTCTGTAGTTGTGGGTCACAGGGAATTATTAGTGCTTGATAGGTCTTAAAAATAGGTTCAGCGCCATCCCTATGATATTTTGGGGAGGAAGGAATTTCCTCAGCCCCTCAAGGTTCTTCTAGCTGGTCTAAGAATCAGACTGACATGAGACAGATTAACAGGAGGAAAAAAAACCAAGTTTACTTACTTTATGGGGAAGCCTTAGACATGGATTTAAAGACAGGGAGATTGAGGTATATATGTCATCCTGAACCAAGGAGAAGTGGGTAGCAGCCTGAGAATTCAAAGGAAAAGGGAAGCAATTCACAAGAATATGAAAGAGTAAATGTTTGACAAACATGTTTGCTGGTGAAAGGAAAAGAGGGGCTGCGAACTCAACAGTCCAGGCAGGTTTATTGCTAAACCTGAGAGGGTCTCTTCTGTCCTGGCCAGCAGAACAAAAAAGGCCTCTCTTACAGGCTCAGAGGCTTTTTATGGCCAGATTTTTCGGCAGGCATTTTGAGGGGATGGGTCAGGGGAACGGTGGGCTTGTGGCTTGCGGACGTGTCCCCTGGAGGATGCTGTAGCATGGGTACGATGGCACCTGGGTCTCTCTGAGATGGTGGGAGGGCTTATTCAGGTCCGGATTCTATCACTGCTGCTCTAAAAGGCTATAGGGAGACGGGTCGCTGTTCTTTTCTTGGCTACTTCCTGCTGAGTGGGGGCGATGAAAGGGGTTTTCTGATATTTTGGAGCAGGAAGGCCGTTTGCAGGTGTTCTTCAGTAGTTGCCTGGGAGATGGTGGCCATTTGCTCCTGTAAACATCTTTGGAATAGGTTACTTAGCAGGGAGGGAAAAGAAGGAGGAGGGTGATAAAGGTGAATGGGGCCAGGAGAGGTAGAAGGTAACAGAGTTGTAGAAGCTGAGCGTGTAAGACTTGGACTGAGGCCGGGGAGAGAAGGGTCCTAGCCCAGTGGCTGAGAAGGTTGGAGAGGTGTGAGGAGTGTTACCTGTAGGGGCTGGTGAAGGGCAATTTTTCGGGGTGGGTGGGGAGCTTCAGGGATAAGGAGTGCAGCTGACGCCAGGACCTGTAAGCAGCGCAACCAGCCTTTTATCACCGCGTCAAGTTGTTTGGACAAATAGGCAACAGGCTGGAGGGAGTCCCCGGCTGATTGTGCGAGTAGCCCTAATGCTTGTCCCTTTTTGCTGGTTAAGAAAAGGAGGTTTCGTTAGGGTTAGATAGAGTCAAAGCAGATGCCTTGAGGAGTGCTCACTGAAGTGCCCAGAAAGAACCAGGAATTAAGTCTGTCTCTGGCACCCTTTCTTGGGGATCCCCATGGAAGGCCTCTGTGTGTAAATTGGAGTATTTCCAGAATATCTCTCCTGGCTTTAGTGCATCTTCATATCAACAGCATTTCCAAGGGTGGGGAGAAGTAGATCATCTCCCTATCAGTGGGTAATTACCTGGGTGACCGAGGGCTTGGCTTATCTGAACCTGAGAGGTTGAGGGGAGGATTCACTTTGCTTCTACTGTGGCAGGAGAGAGGGAGAGATGCTGGATGGCTTTTTTGTAAGAAATAAATGGGTTTTAAATTTTATTTCTCCCTTTGACTGATTTCGGTTTCAGCTAGGTATTTGCCCTGGGATTTCCTCTCCCTAGAGTTACATCTGGTGGACCTCTGAACCCAAAATCTGTCTAAATGGGTGTGACCTTTGGCTGGGCTGCCTCTAGAGATGGTGGGGAGATGCCCGGAAACCCCCCTGTGGATAGTTGGGAGCAGCAGAGGGTGCAGCTTCACCTGGGAGCCCCCTACCTGCGGGGCTTCCAATTTGGGAGCACCCAGGGGGACTTGGTCTAGAGTAAAGCTCCTCCTACAGGGGTGGGGTCTTCCCCAGATCTGGGGAAGGGTGGAGACACCGGAAGCTGCAGAATTAGCCCTCCGTGAGATACAAGGCTGCTTAGAGGCCATGAGTGGCCATGTAGCAGCTGGCATTATAGGGTCTCTTCCTTGAGGTAGTGGAAAATGTTACCGAGGAGAGAGAGAGGGTTGTACAGGAGAGACAGAGGGCTATCGAGGGGGTTATCAAGGAGAGAGAGGGACTTTGGCAGGAGAGAGACACACTGTGGCATCGCTTAGAGGAACTGGGCAATGACCTGTGGGATGCCCCTAAGGAAGAGAGATGGTTATTGAGAAAACAGATCGGGCTCCTGGAAGATTCCTTAGCAGTGGTGAGCGGGAGAGGGGACAGGAAAAGCCACGCTGCAGGAGGCCCTGGGGATGGGGGAGGAAAAAGTGCCTTCAGCCCCTGAGATGGTGGAGGAGCCCGAGGGAGAAGGGGAGGAGGCGAGGCCCTAGGCCGATCTGCTGCAGAGGCCACCGCCCGAGGTACCAGTCTCTCCTGTATTAAGGCCCGCCAGCTGTAATTAAGAAAATAAAAACGAAACAACCGTGGGTTCCTCAGGGTGAGAAGCCGCCCTGTCCCCAGGTTGTGGAGCATGCCATGCTCCGCCCCTGTACCCAGGATGAGCTGGTGGACGTGAGAATCCGGTATGGGCAGAGGCCATCAGAATCTCCGCCTACATGGCTTTTACATCCCTGGGATGTGGGGGTGGGAAACATTGTTGTGTTGGGTACTGAGAGGTGTAGAAGGGCTTCCCTGATGACTCACCTTTCCCTCTGTAAGTGGTTGCAAAGTGCCCCTCATGCCTCAGGGAATCAGACACTCCTGGAGCGGCTTATAGCCGCCATCAGGGCAGTTTGGCTTAATCAGGGTGATTTACCATAGTTACCCACTAGCTGGAAAACATAGCTCCAGCAGATAAGAATTGGGCATGAAAAATATCGTCTGTAATATGAACCCCCAGGACCCTGATGAGGAGGTGTTCGCTGTAGAAATGAGAAACCTGGTGCTGCATACAGCTCCCACATCTCTCTTTGGGTCCCTAGTGAATACTCTTGCCCCCCACCTAGGGCAACCCATAAGTGAGGCTACTCGTACTTTAGTAGATCTGGGGAAGATTGAAACACTAAGAGCATGGAAGGAAGTACAGGCTACGACTGAAAGGAGAGGTGCAAAGGGCCCTGTGAAGGTCTTGAGGACCTAGATATGGGTTGATTTGATAAGACCAGAGTAGTGAAACAAAAACTTGACAAGCAACCCAATAGAATCTTGTTAGAACTGTGGCACCAATTAAAGCCAGAGCAGCAGTTCCAGCTGCTGAGGTCCAGGACACATGCCCTGCCTGTGTCCCTGCAAAACTTCCTGGGGGACCGTACTCAGGATTCACCTGAGCCTTCACCCCCACAAGAGGATGATTGGTCATCACGGTTTGACTGGGGCAGGTCAAGGTCCCCACCTTGGGAGACATGGTGGGGACTGAAGGCCACATGTAGAATTAGAAATTCATTGGTCCCCTGTGAATGTACAATGTGTCCTGGTGCTGGTGGCTGAGTGTTCTCTGATCTATGGCAACCCTGAGTGTTTTCCTGGGACCCCTGCTGTGATAGATGGCTATGGGGGTAAGGCAATTAGAGTGAAGAAAGCCCAAATCTCATTGGGGATAGGGTGTTTACCCGCAAAGGAGTATACTGTGTACATTTCTCCCATCCCTGAATATATTTTGGGGGTAGACATCCTGCAGACCCTGTGGTTACACACCACTGCAGGTGAGTTCAAACTGAGGGTATGTGTGGTAAAAGCAGTTCTGAGGGGACATGCAAAGCACCCACCTATAGCTCTGCTTGTACCTCAGATGGTGACAAATACTAAGTAGTACAAATTACGTGGGAGGTACAAAGAAATTGGAGAAACTCTGCAGGAGTTGGAGAAGGTGGGCATCATAAAGCCCACTCATAATCCTTTTAATTCCCCAGTGTGGCCAGTGAGAAAAACCAGATGGCTCCTGGCATATGACTGTGGACTACAGGAATTGAATAAAGTCACACACCCTTTGCATGCTGCTGTCCCCTCTATAGCAGCCATTCTGGACACACTCAAGTCATGAGATGGGCACATACCATTATGTTGTAGACCTTGCTAATGCTTTATTCTCTATTGACATAGTACAGGAAAGTCTGGAACAGTTTGCCTTCACATGGGAAGGTCAGCAGTGGATATTCCCTGTCCTTCCACAGGGATACCTCCACAGTCCCACCATCTGACATGGACTTGTAGGCCAGGACTTAGCCACAAGGAAGAAACCACAAACGGTGCAGTTGTATCACTATATTGATGATATATGCTCACATTTAATTCTCTTTCAGATTTAGAAGGAGCAGTTCCTAGACTGCTACAACATCTACAGGAGAAAGGATGGGCTGTGAACAGTACCAAGGTTCAGGGACCTGGTTTGTCTGTAAAATTCTTGGGGGTTGTCTGGTCAGGTAAAACTAAAGTTACTCCTGAATCAGTCATAGACAAGGTCCAGGCTTCCCCCACCCCTACCACTGTGGCAGTATTACAAGTGTTTTGGGGTCTTTTGGGCTACTGGAGAGTGTTTATCCATACTTGGCACAAATTCTGAAGCCCTTATACCTGTTGGTACAAAAGGACATCAGGTGGGACTGGGATGAGACATGTGCAGCTGCTTTTACTGCTGCTAAGCAAGCAGTCAAGGCCGTGCAGGAGTGCCTTGGGTGCTCTAAGAGGGACTTACACAAAGTCCCACAGCAACAGGGGACAATAGTAAGGGGGCCAATACCCTTTGTCAGGTGGTAAATATTGGGCCTCTTACCATATCAGAAGGATATTGGTATTTCATTAGTTGTGTGGACATGGCTACTGGACTGTTGGTTGCTTTTCCTGCATGTTGTGCAGATCAGCAAACCACCAAGGGCCTAGAGCTTCTCTTGCAGCTTATGGCCGGCCACAGGTGATTGAGAGTGATCAAGGCACCCACTTTACTGTACATGTGTTGCAAGAATGGGTGCAGCAATTAGGAATAAAGTGAAAGTTTCATGTACCATATAACCCTACCAGGGCAGGCATGATAGAGAGGTACAATGGTTTGTTGAAATCTGGCCTAAAGTCAGACACCAATAGTCTACGGGGCTGGTCAGTTCTCTTATAGACAGTGCTACGGTATTTGAATGAGAAGCCCTGAAAAGGAGCCTTGAGCCCTGCAGACATGCTCACACACCTTGCTGCCTCTCCTATACAACTGTGTGTGCAAACCAAAGAAGCGTTGTTGAAGCCAAGATACGGCCAGCAGAACAACATTCTTCTGCCAACCCCAACTGCGTCAAACCCTGGAGACATTGTTGAATGGACATGGCCCTGGACATTTTGACACATGGATCAGTGATGAATGGCCCTTCTGGCATCTTGGGGAAAAGGCCTGGAAGCTGGCCTTGTGTATTCCTGAAGTAACAGCAGAGTGGCCCCCAAAGATCACAGTAGTGTACCCAAAACATCTTACGGGGAAGTTTTATCTTTATGGCCAGTGCATGTGCTTCCCATAGCCCTGTATACTGACCCATCTGTAACTCCCACAGGGGAGGGGGGTGAACGTCTGGTATACTAGACCAGGACGAGATCCCATTCCTGCCACTGTTCTATGCCAGTACCACTCTTGCATATATCCTACCTGATGGACAAGATTTGCCTATGCTAGTGTCATTAAAACATGTATCTTATCACGCTTAAGGTTATTTTTTTCTAGAGTCCTTGTGGCCTGGATGCACCCCCTGCCTGCAGCTGCCATGTGATGTTTGCTCTGAACCCTCTACCTCTTCAGCTACTGCCTGTGGAATGGGTGAAATCTGGTGCTGGACTGTGAACCTAGCTGAATCCTCCAGCTAGAGGATTATCATGATTTTATTGCTGTTGCTATTGTATGTCATTAGTCTTGTCACAATGCTCCAGTTTTCTTGCCCAGGGACCATTGTGGAAGAGGGGGAATGAGTATAATGTAAAGTGAGATTTCTGGAGGGGTGGCCTGTGGGTAAAATTGCAGTATTTCCAGAATGTCTCGCCTGGCCTTAGTGCATCTCCATATCAACTGTCATTTCTAAGGGGTGGAGAGAAGTAGTTCATCCCCATATCAGTGGGTAATCACCTGGGCAACCGAGGGCTTATCTGAACCTGAGAGGTTGTGGGGAGGATTTGCTTACTTCTGCTGTGGCAGGAGAGCGAGAGAGCGAGAGAGAGTGAGAAAGAGCGAGAGACAGAGAGAGAGAGAGAGAGAGAGAGAGAGAGAGAGAGAGAGAGATGCTGGACAGCTTTTTTATAAGCAATAAACAGGTATTAAGCTTTATTTCTCCCTTTGACTGATTTCGGTTTCAGCTATGTATTTTGCCCCAGGGTTTCCTCTCCTCAGAGTTACACCTCATTAACGGGTTTTTCAATGAGTGAGAAATTTTGGATCCAGAATCTAAAATATCTAAGAAACCCTAAGAAGGAAAGAAGATTTTGCTTTGTGGTGGGGAAAGGGAGATTATTAATAGCTTGTTTTTGGAAAGTGGGTGTGCAGCAAGTGGTAGGGGTGAGGTCAAGACCAAGGTAAGTGACCTTTTGCGGTACAGTTGAGCTTTGTGTTCTGAGACACAGTATCTCTTTTTCTCCAGGAATCTAAGGAGGGAGATAGTGTGGGATACAGAATCATTTTTTCAGGGGCTGAAAAGCAAGAGGTCGTCAACATAGTGGAGCAGGCAGCTAGGGCAAGGTTGAGAGACTGGAGGTCCTTTTGTAGTTCTTGGCCAAAGAAGTGGGGACATCCCAGTTCAGACTGCCTGCCCTGCCTTAAGATAGGCTGTTGGGCTATTGTCTGACTACCAGAGAATATGCTAGGAATCTTAACCTCTCAACTCTCTGCTTCTTAAAATGGAATTTTAGCCTCAAGAGAGTCCCTCCTGTTCTTACTACGCTGTTTGTATCTCAGCATTTTTCATCATAGGCAGGAAAAGTTAATCATGTGCTTGTCCCATGTCTCTGTCCCACTTCATTCACCCCTCAAGGAATGTGGACCCTTGAAATGTTTCAAGGAAAAGTGGGTGTCAGTCACTCTTCTGTAACTGTTTCCTGCTGAGTAGGGGCATTGTCCCTGCCTGCGGGTCCAGCAGTTCCTTGCTGTCTGTCAGGGAGAGGAGGGGTCATGGACCTTTTTAGCAGAAACAGAGATGGACAAGAATACATGAAGGGAGGTACAACTAGTTGCGGGGTTGCTGATGTGCATCTTCATCAGCATTAGGGTTAATTGAAACCCTCATCTGAGCAACATCTGGAGTTGAATTTTTTGTTCTGGAGGAAACAAACTTGACAAGGAGATTAAGAATGAATGGTTGTATGTGATATCACCTCACACAAGTTAGGATGGCCAGCAATGAAAAGACTAAGAACAACAAATGCTGACAAGGATGTAGAGAAAGGGGAACCCTCCTACACTGCTGGTGGGGATGTAAGCTAGTTTAACCACTGTAGAAAGCAATATGGAGGTTCCTCTAAAAACTCAAAAGAGAAATATCATTTGACCCAGGAATTCCACTCCTAGGAATTTATCCAAAGAATAAAAGTTCTCAGATTCAAAGACATATGCACCCCTATGTTTATCGCAGCACTATTTACAATAGCCAAGATATGGAAGCAACCTAAGTGTCCATCAGTAGATGAATGGATAAAGAAGATGTGGTACATATACACAATGGAATACTATTCAGCCATAAGAAAGAAACAAATCCTACCATTTGCAATAACATGAATGGAGCTGGAGGATATGCTCAGTGAAATAAGCCAGGTGGAGAAAGACAAGTACCAAATGATTTCCCTCATTTGGGGAGTATAACAACCAAGCCAAACTGAAGGAACAAAACAGCAACAGACTCACAGACTTCAAGAAGGGACTAGCGGTTACCAAAGGGGAGGGGTGTGGAGGGTGGGGGGGGGGGAGAAGGGGATTGAGGGGTATTATGATTGGCACACATGGTGGGGGGGATCATGGGGAAGACAGTGTAGCACAGAGAAGGCAAATAATGACTCTGTGGCATCTTACTACACTGATGGACTGTGACTGCAAAGAGGTATGGTGGTGTGAGAGCAAGAGAAACTCCATTTTAAAAGAGAAAGCCATCTTGAAGAAGAGGCCTCAGTCCAGGCCTAGTTCTAAGAAAACTTTGTTCCAGTTACTGGAAAAACCATCCATTCTTCAAGTAGCCCTCACCCCAGATAGTTCCCTAGCAATGACCTCAGGGTCCAGACACTCAAGGTCCAGGCTCTCCTGTCCATTACAGATAACATACCTTACATGATACATCAGCTGGCAGCTGGGCGCCAGCCAGACTTAACCCATGGAAAATGTCCAAGTTAGAGCCCCCTCTCCCTGTACCTTGTAATACTTAAAAACCTTGCCTACCCTGAGCTCAGGGCTCTCACTTTGAAACCGCTGTATCGGTGACAGGTGTGAGCCCGAGCTAGAGCTTGAATAAGCGACCCTTGTGTGCTTGCATCGGAATCAGCTCCTTGGTGGTCTTTTGGGGACTCATGACTTAGGCACAACAGTGGAGGACTCAATAATATGGGTGAATGTAGTAAACATGTTGTTTTTCATGTGAAATCTTCGTAAGAGTGTATATCAATAATAACTTAATGAAAAAAAATAAAAGAAAGCTAAGCGTGGTGCATGCTAGGTAAGGGTGAAGAAGCATGAGAGGTTTTGAGATAGTAAATTGGCCAAAGTTCTGGTTGGAAGTAGAAGTCACCTTAGAGTTCTACTGGAAGTTCATGGAAGGGTGGTTTAGCGATTGGGGCAACCCTGAAGAAGTGAGCTAGCCTCAGCCTGAAGCCGTTCTTGCCTCTCCAGCATGGACGAGGGAAAGAGCGTAGCCAGTGCTCAGGGAGAGCCTTCGGCAGCCTTGCATGGTGGGAGCTTGGTGGCCATGGAGGGAGCTAATCACAGAGGTGTGGTGCCAGCACATGGAGGGGTAGAAAGATCACCCACCGGGCCTGCTGTGGCTGCCTATTGACCAAACCCCATTGGAAGCCAGCCTGCAAGTTGGAATTACTGAGGAATTACCAAAACGTGCCACAGAGACACAAAGGGAGCAAATGCTGTTTTCATAAACCTTACATTTGTAAAAAACGCAGTACCTGCAAAGCACAATAAAACAAGGAATGCCTGTATTTAACCCCATAAGATACCTTTTGTGAATGATGGGAATATATTTGAACACAAAATTGCATCCGGGGAATCACAAGTAGTGTATTCACTGCTTTTATTTGCTAGTAATGCCCAAAGCCAAACTGGGGAGGTTTATGAATAACTGATTTGAAGTGTAATTCAGCCAGTCAGATAAAAATTAAATCCAGTCTTCTGTGAAGTCCAGATAAGGTGGCCCAGCAGGGCTTCCGTGTTATTACATAACAACGAGCTCATGAAATGCAAATGAAAATGACTTCAGGAGTCTGTGTCGAGTACCAGTGAAAGAAGCACACTTCTTTCCCAAAGTTTCTCTCTGCTTCCTGGACCTGCTGCCTTACTTGTTAATGAAAAAGCCCACATGCTCTGGAGCAGTACTTTTCAGGTGTTAAAGGTACACAGAACACCTGGGGCATCATCTCCTTAGTATGCAGATTTTGATTCAATAGGGCTGAGTTGAATCTTAAGCATCTGCTTTTCCAACCAGCAGCAGGTGAAGTCAGTGTTGCCGATCCCTGGACCGCAGGCTGAGTAGTTGGCTTCAGAGAGCAGAGCTGGGGTAGGAGGCAGGAGAGCATACATTATTTTGCAGTGAAAATAAAGCAGGCTCAACTGGAATGGGACCCATCTTCTTGAGGCGGCCCTCCTGAGATTTACAGGTGTCTTGCCAATGGGTTTCAGCCCCCAGCAAGTTCACTATGGATTCAATGTGACCGAAGAAATGACAGTAGAACGTTCTTGAGGTGAAAAGGTTATACCCAACTTTATTTCCATGGTGACAGGTTGTGGGGAAGTTGGAGTTCCTATGGCCAGGATCCTCACTGAACTTAAACCACCTGATGATGTAACTGGCCTGTTGCTAGGCTACTGCTTCCACACCTTTAAGCAATAAGCTATTATTGTGCCATATAGAGAGCCTGGCCCAGTGCTTTGGGTGGAGGCAGAGATGCCAGTGCTCGACCTACCGCCAGGAGAACAAGTCGGGTAATAAACCCTTTCACCCCAAAGAACGTTTTGCTGTCAATTTCTTTGGTCGCATTGAATCCATAGTGAACTTGCCGGGGCCTGAAACCCATTGGCCAGACACAGGTCAATCACTGGAATCCTGTCCACTCAGAGCAAGCCAGTCTCGCCTCTGGGCCTCTCAGATCCACACAGCCGTCTCAATCTCTGTCCTCGAAGCTGCCACCATTCCAGTCTCGTCTCTGCTGACCTGCAGCCTTGAAGCCATACCACCGTGCAGCACAAAGCACTGGGCAGAGCTCTTTATATATAGTCAATAACAACGTATTGCCCACACATATGTAGTGAGCTAGCCAACCAGGGCCAGGTGAGAATCCTGGCCACAGGAACCTTCACTTTATCCACAACAGGTAAGGCCAAAACTGTCTTTCAAAGGACCTTTGAATCGGCATGGGCCCTGTAACTTGGGGAGAGGAAATCATGGGGCAAAATATCTAGCTGAAACCGAAATCAGTCAGAGAGAAATAAAGTTTAAAACCCATTTATTGCTTACAAATAGCAGTCCTAGGGCCATCTCTCTCATCTGCTCCAGCAGAAGCAAGCGAATCCTCCCCCCAACCTCTCAGGTTCAGATAAGCCCTCAGTAGGCCAGGTGATATGAAGATGGACTACTTCTCTCCACCCCTTAGAAATGCCTGATGATAAGGAGATGCACTAAAGCCAGGTCTGAGAGATTCTGGAAATACTGCAATTTTACCCACAGCTCTTGGGCTCACATTTAATGGAAACTCCCAAGATACTGTGGCATATGATATGAGAGAGAGAGTTTGGGTTTCCCAGGTTATGTGCAGGAGTTTTTGGGTACCTCAACTATTTAAAACCAAGCATTCTCAGTATATATCTTGCAAAATGTGTCTAAGTAGAATTGGCTTGATTCTGATCCTTGATGACAGTGGAATGAGTTAATTGCAAAATACTTCCACAATTAGCTAAAAGACTTGTTAGATAGCATTTATTGTTTTCCAACAGCTTACCATTTGTTGACTGCTGTATTCCAGGAACTATACAGCTTTATGTAGATCTTATTTTAATACAACATTCCTAAGTGGAGTGTGTCATTTTACCTATTTTGCAGGTGAGGAGACTTGAGGATCAATGAGACTAAATAACCTGCCCAGGGACTCAGAGCTCATCAGTTGCAGAGCTGGGATTTGAGCTCAAAATTTATCCAAAATTTAAATGTTGAACTATTATCTAGTTTTCCATTTAAATCCATTTAAATATTGAGGAATGTTTGCCATATACAATGAAAGTAATTGAAAATACTATTTCTATCATAGTTCTTAGTAAACAAGCTTTTAATGACTGCACAGAATTTCATTGTTGGACAGTTAGGTTTTCTTATTTTTGCTCTTACAAATAAAGCTTCAAAAAATGTCCTTCAAAAAAGTGGCCGCTCTGGGAGGAATGTGCCTGTGTATGTTTTATTTCCTCATCTGTAAATAGGAAAAATACCTATCTTATAAAAACACAATCCCTCCTAAAATTTGAATGCCTTTCTGCTTTGAGGCAAAGTATATCCTTTTCTGTTTCTTTGCTATTTGTCCTGCTTCTCAAAGCATTTGTGTTTTTCAGGCTTACATAGAGTTTTGGAGACATGTATTATGAATTGGGAAAATGAGAAATTCTCTGTTATCAGTACCTATGATACTGGGTATAACTCTGGGAGAA
This sequence comes from Smutsia gigantea, assembly GCA_032199065.1. Classification (NCBI taxonomy): domain Eukaryota; kingdom Metazoa; phylum Chordata; class Mammalia; order Pholidota; family Manidae; genus Smutsia; species Smutsia gigantea. Next base: position 91,014 of record JAVSCE010011330.1, on the reverse strand, counting down.
AGTCCTGGGGCAAAATACCTCTAAAACCGAAATTAGTCAAAGGGAGAAATAAAGTTAAGAAACCCATTTATTTCTTACAAGCAGTTGTCCCATCTCTCTCTCAACCAAGCTGCAGCAGAAGACCACTCCACCCAACCTCTCAGGTCCAGATAACCAACACCCCCCACCCATGCCCTTGTAATGACCTATTGATATGTAGATGGACTAATTCTTTCCACCCCTTGGAAACACCTACTGATATGCAGATGAACTAAAGCCAGGCAAGAGATTCTGGAAATATTGCAATTTTACCCACACCCAGGTTCTTGTTACCGGACTCAAAGAATGAACTTAGCAAACACTCAAGGTAGGAGAGCCAGGGAGAGGCTTTTATTTAGAGACCAAGTGAGAGGACAGAGCTCCAGGCTTGTGCAGGAGGGGAAAAGAAAGTCCATAGTTGTGCATTGTCTAGGGAATTTATAGATGGTTGAGGATTTTTAGGAATGTGATAAAGGGGTAGGGGTGTGGACCTGTTAAGTGGCCCTAGAATGTTCATCCCTGATGAGACATTAAGTCTCTTTTCTCATCAGTCTTCCAGATAATTCTGCAAAATTAGCATAAGAAATTTACTGCAGGTTTCTTTCCCAGAATATCAGCTTCTTGGTCTGGGAGCATATCAATCACCAATCAAGACTGCCTGCCCTGCCCTCAAGGTGGACTGAGTTATTGTCTGTTTGCTAAAGAGTTTAAAAGGTAATCTAAGATGGAATCTTTCTTGCTTTTACTATGTTGCTTATGGCTGGGCTTGCTTGCCATTAATTGCCCAGGTTGCAAATCACCTGAAGGAGGAAAAACAGCACATAGGCCTGGGCCTTTCAGCATGGTAAAGTGAATCTTACACATGATTACAAATGATTAGCATAATAAAAACATGGGCTGTGCTGAGATACTTTCCTTTATCTGGGAAATATTAACCGATCTCACTGAAGAATGGCTCTAGAGCTTAATGTTTAACACGGAGTTTTGGTAGGGGGTTTCCTTGTGTATTGTTACATTGCTCTGATTGTAATTATCTTGCCTTACTTTTTCTGGAGGCCCTCACCCTACTCTTGTCTAAACCCATGATCCTTGTCTCACCTACTGGACTCAGCTTTTAAGTATTTTCAGTGGAAAGTATAAACTCTGAGGCTGGTAATGCACATGGTTTGACAAGGATTCTGGTAGTAAGAACATGTTCATAAGCAATTTCCAGATCTGGGGTGATGGATTCTAAAATGGATGGAATTATCAGATTTCAGGTATGGAAAATCCCATTGCCTAGAATTATTCTGGGTAGCACCTTATCAGGTTAGGAGTAGAGATGTGTGTCCTTTGGGGACAGTGCCCCCATATCTCTCTTTATTCATAATCCATAGAACCCTTCACCTTTTTCCTTTACCCTCAGATATAAGTTGCTACAGAACACATTTTAGATGTGTGAATCATCTCAGTTGAGTTCCATGTGAGATATTATGCCTTATTCCCCCCAGAGTTTTTTTGCTTCATCAGTTTTAATTTACCCAAGAGCCACGACAGTCTCTCCAGTTTTTCAACCCATCTACAGTTCCCTTGTATGTAGTTTGAGAACTAACATTACTTTATCTTTAAAAGGTTATTTGTGGAACTAGAAAGATTTCCAGGCTATACTGACCTCTTCCCCATATCTCAGCATTCCACGTACATATAGCTTGACTTAGGGATAATAGAAACAAAAGCATTGATTTAAAGGAATTCACATTAAATATGGTTGTAAAGATTTTGTTGAAGGAGGTAAATGAAATAGTGTAATTATCTGAATCAATATGTCAATTCCTAATTAATCTAGGAATTGACCTCAACTTTATTTTTGGACTTCAGTGTTCTTAGATTGTGGTGATCTACGAGTTTGACCCCTTTTCCCAACTGGCCACATTTAAAGGGATATAAGTCTTTCCTATCTAGGTTTCATGTGAAAAAGGATATTAGATAACCTTTGGCATTTGGATGACTTGATTTGTATCTGAACTTCTGAGAAATCTGTACTTGTTTCAATAGAAGAGTTGGGTGCAGAATGACTAGTTAGACTAAAAGCTTAGCTAGCCCCTTTCCCCATACCTGGCCCTAGGCAACTCTTCCATCTGGCTGTTCCTTAGTTATATCCTTTTAAAATAAACCAGTGATGCAGTAAGTAGAATGTTTCTTTGAGCTCTCTGGAGTTGCTCCACCAAACTAACAAACCAAGGAACATGTGATTTAGAGCCAGTCAGTCAGAAGCACAGGTGATAATCTGGACTTTCCTTGGCCTCTGAATGGGGAGGAGGCAGTCTTGTAGGACTAAGCCCTTAAACTGTGGAATCTGATGCTATCTAAGTAGAAGTGTCCAAATTGAGTCAAGTTGTAGGACACCCAGCTGGTAACTGGAGAATTGTTTGGATGTGGGAAAACCCCTCCCCCCACATTGGTACTGGGCATAGAACCCTTACATGGACACTTGGGTGTCTCAGTGGTACCGTGAAACTAAACTGTGATTTCCCAGGGCTCTCAACCCTTGCTGTCCCCAGATAGGCAGTTAAAATGAGCTAATACAAATTTTTTGAAACATAAAATAGTGTGTCTGAGATCATTTAGATGGTGGATCCTTTTGGTGTCCTCCATGATTCATCAGAGTGCACCAGAAAATCCAGCAATTCTCCACACCACTTATGAAAGCCTTATAAGTCACAAAGAATAAGGGCTTCAATGGTAAATTCTCCCCACCTCCCTCGTGCCTGTCAATGTCACTTAAATCTCGACTCAGGCACTCTCACGGTCTTTGCTGACAAGGTGTGCGTCTGGGGTGCTCTTTCGGATCCACTGCCTGGAGATTGTAGTATGTTGTAAAGAACTTTGGAGTGAGGGAGACTTGAGTTCAGATTAAAATGACTCCTAAGCTGTAGATTGGCTGTCCCCAGAGGTGTCAGACACACACTCAGGATCAGGGTTGCTTGTGTGCCTCCACTAATACCCCCAACCTCTCCATTGTCAGCAAGAGACTTGAAAGACACATGTTACCAAAGAGGAGATGCAAGGGATGAGTACAGGTTTGGAGACTGCAAAATAATCACATTGGGATGTCACTAACCCACCAGATTGTCAAACATGTTAAAGTCTGACAATAAAGTATTTGCAAGGCTATATATCAATGAGAAGTCATACATTGCTGGTGAAAGGGTAGCTTGGTATACCCATTTTTGGATAATAGTGTATTTTGTAGTAAATTTGAAGATTTGCAAACCCAATGACCTAGCAATTCTATAGGTATATGTCTTAGAGATCTGCTCCTATCCATGTGAACTATGAAAATGCTCATAGTCTCAACCTGGAAACAACCCAGATGTCCATCATTAATAGAAGGAAGAAATAAGTGATGAAATGTTTGTACAGTGGGGCACTATAGAGAGTGCTACAGATTTCAACGTACAACAAAGTGAATGAATCTTACGATGTGGTAAAGAAGAAGTAAGGTGCTGTGTATCTGTATGATACTATGTCAAATTCAAAAACAGACACAAATATACTAGAACAGTAAGTGCATGAGAGGAAGGATCATTATTACTATTATTTCAAATGCCTACAACAAAGCCTGGCACATTTTAGATGCTCAGCGGATACTGAGGGACCTTAACCATGCTGTTGAGGGCTGTATGCCTGGGTGTTACAATATAAAGACAAGCCATTATTATCAAAGTCAGGATAAAGTTACCTCTAGGGATGAGGGAGGAAGTTATGATTGGGAAGCAACTAACAGGGAGGCGTCTTCTGAAGTGCTGGTGATTTCTTGACCTGGGCAGTGATTGGTTATAGGGGTGTCCCCTTTATTTCTAACACTATACGTTCATGTGCTTTCTTGTATACAATACTTCTCAGTGAAATAGCAAGTGCAACAGCCTTCTAGTTTGTTTTCATTTTTATGTACTTAATTGGGAGCCTAGGTGAGAGAAAAGTGCAGATGGGGGCTTTGGGACCGTGCCATGCAGCTGTTCTCACGGACACTGTGAATATGGTGGGGTCAGGCTGACACTCGTGACCGTAGAGCTCTTCGTTTGTTCGCACCAGGACATCTTGGTAGTGGCTTAGGCACTAGAGACCTGTGTTTGACTCCTCCTTTACCAGTTACTGGCTGTGTAACCTGGGAGATCTAGGAGGATCTTGTTTTCTCAGCTGTGAAAGGGCATGACTAGAACCACCTCAGCATGTTGCAGTGGCTACAGGAGGATTAAACAAGATAAACCAAAGTAAACCATGTAGGCATTTTCACTGCCTGGGGCTCAGCTAGCCTATGTGGTGCTTTTGTGTGAATTAGAAAAGGCACCCTCCTCCAGTCCCTTGGTGGGGGGAGCAGCGAAGAGGGGGGCAGTTTGGTGAGCAGATGATGCCATTGTGTCAGCTAGAAAAAAGGGATCCCAGGGATGGGTGTGGATGACATAATAGGGGAAAGGGATTAAAAGTTAACAAGCTTCCGGTTACAAAATAACAGGTTGGAGATGTAATGTACTGAATAGGGAATGTGGTTTAACATTGTAACAACTTTATATGGGGGCAGTTGGGAACTCTGCTTAGCATGCTGATCACTTGGCAATGTATGTAAATGATGAATTCCTCTGTTGGACACCTGAGACCAATATAACTGTCAACTTCAATTCAGTGGCTGGGTTTTGGCCTCCACCCCCAAGCTGAGAACTGGGCAGTGAATAAACTACAGAAACCTATGCAGCAGCCCTGGTGCTTGGCCATGGAAATGTTTATCTGCCCTGGTACTGGTCCAAATTCTTATTTACTCAGAAGGCAAGCTGTGTACTAGGAATCAGCTGGACTTCTGTGGTGGAAATGGGTCTGCAGGGCTTCCTGTTGGATTTCTTTTAATATCACCAAGAGGAATCACTTTCTTCTGATCCTACTGTGTTTTTAAAATACAGCTTCTCTGGGAAGAGCAATGTTCTGGGACCCTTCAGACCCCTGGCTCTAGTCTCCAGCTGGATCTAGATCTGACTAGTAATTGTCCACATTTCAGTTTCCTCTTCTTCAAAATGGGAGCTGCCCTGGAACTGCTTCACGTCTCCTGCTGGGGGGAACTCAGGGTGCTCTAAGGTGAGCAGAGAAGGATGGATTTGGGGGGGTTGCTGAACAGGGCAGACCTGGTGGCCTCTCTCTTACGCCAGCCAACTAAAGACAATACCCTTTCATTTTTTCTAAAATTTGAAATTCTGCGTAAGAATAATTTGAAGACAAGGTTTCATTGGGCTGGATGATGCGGTTAAAGCCCCTCTTTCTCTAACCTTCTCTGACTATTCAGGCACCTGGAAGGCAGTACTACGTAGAGATAACAGGTGCGCTGGGGTGTCAGCACTACACGCTTCTCTGCTCCAACTGAGTGACTTGAGCAAGTTACTACCTCCTGGAATTTAGTGTTGCTGTGAAGGTAAAATATGTAATATGTTTAGCAGGAAAAGAATGTGCAGGAAAGGTTCATTTTAATGGAGCATTGTATAGATCCTTGCATCAAAAATTTTGACCTTTCCATAAACCTCGTACTTATTCTCCCAAGATAGAGGTTTCCTAAAGGGCAGTCTGGTCTGGTTCAGTGATGTGCCAGGTGACCTGTACTTCAGGCAGTTTTAGACAGAGAAGGGCCAGCTACCCTTGAAAAATGGCAGTATGTTCCTATGCACTGGGAAACTGGAAGACGTTTCCTGTGGTTCCTGTAATGGTTAATTAACATTAACAAATTAATTAACAAACTCCCTGACCTCCCGCTTCCGTACCACAGGATGGTTCTGGGAGAATCATTTGTGGGAGAAATTTCACTTCACTTCGAAAAAGCATAAAACCTAAATGTGATTTATTCCCACCAGGGGATTTAAATGTTCAAACAATAAGGTATTGACAAAAAGCCCACCTGGTGAAGTACATGCCCAGAAGTCTCAGGCTGGAAGGGGGAAGGAAATTGAGAAGGAATAGGCCGTGGGGTGGGGTGGGGGTGGGGGTGAGAAAGAAGTTTTAAATGAACCAATAAAATTAAGACAAATGTCAAGAAAGCCTAATATGGATATAACCTGCTTAGGCTACGTCTGGGAAGGAATGTGAACCCCATAGTACTCAGCCAGTGAGGAGCCAGGGGAGGGACTCGTGTGCTAAGGAATAAATAGCTTGTTGTGGGCCCCTGAGTGCACCCGTGCCCCAGACACCTGATCCTGCAAGACTGCCATTAAAGCCCCACTCGGTTGTTCTCTTGGTCTTCATGTCCACTTAAGAGTTCAGACCAGTGAGAGTATTCCTTACACACTTTACCTCTCTGCTTTTAAATTTACACTGGGTGAAATTCATTCTTGAAACAACATTTTGTTTGGATGGCTGGTTGATAGGCAGATAAGGGTGACGGGGGCTTGGGCTTTGCTTATGGTCATGCACACTGGAAATCATATTTAAATGAAGTTCTAATGGCCCAGGTAAAAATCAGGTTTAAGGGACTACTTTTGGGGGTTTTCAAAATAGTTTGAGAGCAAGTCTCTACTTCCAAGTGAATTCTGGGTAGCTTTTTCTTTTATGTACCCTTTGGATTCTTCCCTTTAATTGGACAAATCCCCTCATTGGGAAGAATAAACAATTTGTCAGGTGGGTGAAAATAGAATCTAAAGAAGTTTACTGTCCCCTTGTGTGCAACGGTGGCCCCGCCAAGGGCACCCCCACCTCACAACACAGCTGAGCCCTTCAGCTTTTCACGTTTGCCCAAAAAACCCCAATTATTGCCCTGAGTTTTGATTTATTTGTGGGTGCTTGAGAAATTAATGATAGTTGCACAGTGTCAGAGAAACCTGCAATTACCAGCAATAGTTGCCCTTCTGGGTACTGCTTGGGAAAGGAATGTGGACATTTCCAGGCATGGAGATCTGTGTCAGGCCCAGGTGTGGCACCCTTGCGAGCAGCAACTCATTTCCGTGGTGGCTTTTGTCTCATTAGTTTTTTTCTGCGTTTTTTGTGTAAGTGGTGTCATGTTTTGCTGTATGAATCTTGCCACTAGGATATGGAACATCGCCCTTCCTGGAAGATAAGCTTCTTATACTTCTTAAGTACTTTGTGTTAAATATTGCTGGTGTTAAATTCTGTATACAATGTCAGTTTATTGGATTCAGTTCTTTAATTCAACAAGCAAGCCAGACAAAAGGTTTATCTGGGTTTTGTTATCAGTGGGAACAAGGGTGTTAAAATGGCTCCTCGCTCTGACCATCTGTATCGGTCAGGGTCCAACTAGGAGACAAACCCACACAGCAGTGTGAAGAGGAAAAGTTAAGCATAAATATTAACTATTACCAGGTATTGGGCTAGCGAGGAGTAAAGAGACTAGCTGCTACTTGCGAGGCATAGGCAGGCCTAGCAACTGTAGGTGAGCTATTGCCCCTGGGGCTGAGAAAGAGCCCCCTCCGGCAGAAGTACCCCCCTTGTCAGGTCTCTGGGCCAAGAGGCCGCCCTCGCTGCAGTGTGTGCAGCCGTGACCCACTCCCATGGAGACTGGGGGGTTTCAGGGAAGCTGTTCAGAGGAGGTACCCTGTCTTGGGGTCAAAGGGGGGAATCAGTGGAAGCTGGCAGCTGCTGTAGGCTGCTGGCTGGGTGAGCCAAGAGTCTGGGAGGCTGCACACACTTGTGGTTGCTAAGAGGAGCAGGACTGAACCAGGAAGGAAACGCCCCCTCCTCCTGTGCTCCCCCCGCGCCATCTAGTGAGGAAGCTTCACATTGCGCCAGCTGGCAAAGGAGAGGTACAGGTTCCTTCTGTCTTTTCATGGAGCAGGCATTGAAGCGTGGCTTTGCACCTCAGAGTCAATACACTGGTAAGAGGCATTTTCTACATTGCGCAGTGTTAGAAAGCATTTGGAGGGGTCCCTGTCCTTGCAGTATCATCACACCCTCCCTTGGCCCCATTGCCCCAGCTATAGCACTGGGGTGGGGCACTGAGTCTTCAACAAGAATAAAGCATTCCCTGACCTTGGTCTCAGGTTCCTCAGGGAGAACCGCCCCTCAGTGAGTAACTAACCTTGGCTTTGGCATGTCCACTGGCAGAGAATGAGGTCTGAGAAACCTGGCCAGTGGGAACGACATGTGAAAGTGCAGAGGTTAACATTATTAGGAGAATGACCAGTACCTCACTAGGGCTGGAAGGCATGATGCCTGAAAGGGATGTTCTGTCTGGATGTTTGTGTTCACTCCCCACCCCCATTCAGACGTTGAAATCCTAACCCCCAAAGAGGATGCTATCAGGAGGTGGGGACTTTGAGAAGTGATTAGGTTATGAGGATGGAGCCCCCATGAATGGGATCAGTGACCTTATAAAACAGGCCCCAGAAAGCTCCCAACCCCCTTCCACCATGCGAGAACACAGCAAGAGGATGGTCGTCTGTGAACCAGGAGGACCGCCCTGGCCAGGCACCGAACCTGGCAGCTCCCTGATCTGTGGGTTTCCTTCTCTGGTATCCAGTGGGGTTTGCCTATAAGATTTTGATTGAACGGGCTCGTCTACTTAAAAAACAAATGCTATTTAACATTTAATGGCTAAGAAACCATTAAAATTTGTGCCCTGAGTGATTAAAATGCAACCGCTGGTGAACCTTCCTTTCGCTCTGGTGCCCACATGAGGTCAGGGCACAACTAGCACCAGGGGAGACACACTTAAGGGAAGGTACAAGCTCTTCTGTGGGGCTCAGTTACATTTGGTATATTTTGCAACCTCCCAACACCCTTATTATCCGCCACTGAAAACTAGATGTGATAGCCAAGGATCTCTGGGTAACTGGTATGAAACATTCTATAGGTATCATTTTCTATTTGCCTTCTTTGATTTAACTTTTCTTTAGTCTCCCTCTGTTTCCCCACTGTGACTCCTAACATATATACTGCCCAAGAGCTTTGTACTTACTATCTTGACTTCTTTTCTTTCCACTATTTCTGGAACATACTCCTTTCTGGCTTTCATCACCCCATTTGTAGATGGATGCAGGTTTTGTGGATGTGAAGTTTATAAAATCTGTTGGTGGGGAAGCCTCTGTGAAAAAGAGCGTCAAATTATGAATACAACACTAGGCGTGAAATAAATATATGGACTGAGAAAATAAGTCACAACAAATTACACATTTTAAAAAGCTGATAAATATCCAGAAAAATAACAATATTTAATACTCAAGGAACTTGGTAGGCCCCACCTATTGAAGCAGAAACTCTGGGTGGAGTAACCTGTACTCTCACCCATCCTCTGGGTGATTCTGAGACAGGCTCCACGGTCTATACTGGTGGCCCTAGTCTGGTTCTCTGGCCTCGTCTCCTGGCACTGCTCCCTGCTCACCTCCTGCCTCACTGGCCGGGCTGCTCATGGAACAGGACACACGAAACCCTTTGAGATTTGGCATTGCGTTCCCTCAGCCTACACCTTCTTCCCCCAGCTATGTGGATGGCTCAGTCCTCCCTTCAGACCTCTGCTTAAATGTCATCCTGTTGTCAGGTGGTCCCATCTGGGGAGGTCTCCCTGCATGCTAGGTGAGACCTCAGCCCGTGACAGGATTCTTGACTCTGATAGAGAATGAATTCACAAGCAGGGTGAACAAGTGCAAGCAAGGAAATATTCATTAAAGCAAAAATATACACTCAAGGTGGGGGTTGCGAGCAATCTCAGAGGTTGAAAACCCTGCCCTTTTTCAAGAGAGGTTAGTAGAAGCACTTAAAAAATACACCAACCTAAAAACTGAGTCTCCTGTGTTGCTGGGAACATTCTTCCTCAGTTAGTCAGCTGCAGATGCCATGGAGATCACAAAACTAGCTGTGGCTCCATAGACCCCCATGAAAGGATTACTCAATGAGGTTTTTAAGGTGTTTTAATGATAGGGATCAGACTGAGGAAGACAAAAGGACCCAGAATGGCAGGCCAAATAACAGGGAACAGGCCCCAGTGAAAGCTGTCACTGTCAGTACTGCCCTACAGCCTCAGGGTTACCCAAAGAGGCAATATCCCGGGCTATCAGCCAGTCCTGCTTTAGCTGGGGAGCCACAGCATTGAAGAAGCCAGTGCCCACATCCCCATTGGAATAGCCTGTTTGCACCACCCGGACCACATCCTAACTGCAAGCATGAAGGGCACGGGAGGAGGGACTGTCCCCAGTTCTGAAGGGAATGGCGCAAACCCCTGACTAGTGAAGGGGCCTGAGACGTCTGATGGCTCCCATAGTACAGTACTTATCACTTTGGAGGAGCCATGCGTAATCCTAGACGTTGCAGGTAGACATCGATTTTAGACTGATACAAGTCACTTTGTCCTCATCAGGCATGCTGAGCCCTTATCTCCACAGTCCTACATGGGAATTGGAATAAATGGAACACTGGCTGCTGGATTCTTTATACTCCCTCTTAATTGTCAGTTTTTAGACCAAATTTTCAACCATCAGTTCCTTATCACACGTCAGTGCCCCACTCCCTTACTGGGACAGTCTTCCCAGCCTCTTTGGGCAAACTTACACCTTCAGGGGCCCCACCAACACTTACTGCTGACATTGGCCTCCATGAGTGAGTGAAGACCACCCCCTCAGACTCTGGCCAGCGTCTCGACTCAGGTTAACCTGAGGTCTGGGATCAAGGCATTCCTAGAAGGGCCAAGTAATGCTGGCCCTGTGGTTGTTTTTCTTACTAACTGGGGTGAGGTGATAGCTCATTGTGGTTTTAATTTGCATTTCCCTGATAATTAGCGATGTGGAGCATCTTTTCATGTGCCTGTTGGCCATCTGAATTTCTTCTTTGGAGAATTGTCTGTTCATATCCTCTGCCCACATTTTAATTGGGTTATTTGCTTTTTGGTTGTTGAGGCATGTGAGTTCTTTATATATTTTGGATGTTAACCCCTTGTCAGATACGTTGTTTACAAATATATTCTCCCATACTGCAGGATGCCTTTTTGTTCTGCTGATAGTGTCCTTTGCTGTACAGAAGCTTTTCAGCTTGATGTAGTCCCATCTGTTCATTTTTTATTTTGTTTCCCTTGCCCGAAGAGATGCGTTCAGGAAAAAGTTGCTCATGTTTATATTCAGGAGATTTTTGCCTATGTTGTCTTCTAAGAGTTTTATGGTTTCATGACTTACATTCAGGTCTTTGATCCATTTTGAGTTTACTTTTGTGTATGGGGTTAGACAATAGTCCAGTTTCATTCTCTTGCATGTAGCTGTCCACTTTTGCCAACACCAGTTGTTGAAGAGGCTGTCATTTCCCCATTGTATGTCCCTGGCTCCTTTATCTTATATTAATTTACCATATATGGTTGGGTTTATATCTGGGCTCTTGAGCTGTTCCATTGGTCTATGGTTCTGTTATTGTGCCAGTACTGAATTGTCTTGATTACTGTGGCTTTGTAGTAGAGCTTGAAGTCGGGGAGCATAATCCCTTGCTTTATTCTTCCTTCTCAGAATTGCTTTGCCTATTTAGGGTCTTTTGTGATTCCATATGAATTTTAGAACTATTTACTCTAGTTGGTTGAAGAATGCTGTTGGTATTTTGATAGGGATTGCATTGAATCTGTGGATTGCTTTAGGCAGGATGGCCATTTTGACAATATCAATTCTTCCTATCCATGAGCACGGGATGTATTTCCATTTATTGGTATCTTCTTTAATTTCTCTCATGAGTGTCTTGTAGTTTTCAGGGTATAGGTCTTTCACTTCCTTGGTTAGGTTTATTCCTAGGTATTTTATTGTCTTTGATGCAATTGTGAATGGAATTGTTTTCCTGATTTCTCTCTCTGCTAGTTCATCATTAGTGTATAGGAATGCAACAGATTTCTGGGTATTAATTTTGTATCCTGCAACTTTGCTGAATTCAGACATTAGATCTAGTAGTTTTAGAGTGGATTCCTTAGGGTTTTTTATGTACAATATCATGTCATCTGCAAATAGTGACAATTTGACTTCTTCTTTACCAATCTGGATGCCTTGTATTTCTTTGTTTTGTCTGATTGCCATGGCTAGGACCTCCAGTACTATGTTGAATAAAAGTGGAGAGAGTGGGCATCCTTCTCTTGTTCCCAATTTTAAAGGAAAGGCTTTCAATTTCTTGCTGTTAAGTATGATGTTGGCTGTGGTTTTATCATATATGGCCTTTATTATGTTGAGGTACTTGCCCTCTATACCCATTTTGTTGAGACTTTTTATCATGACTGAATGTTGAATTTTGTCAAATGCTTTTTCAGCATCTATGGAGATGGCCATGTGGTTTTTGTCCTTTTTTTTGTTGATTTGGTGGATGATGATGGATTTTCTAATATTGTACCATCCTTGCATCCCTGGAATAATTCCTACTTGATCATGATAGATGATCTTTTTGATGTATTTTTGAATTTGGTTTGCTAATATTTTGTTGAATATTTTTGCATCTGTGTTCATCAGGGATATTGGTCTGTAATTTTCTTTTTTTGTGGTCTTTGCTTAGTTTTTGTATTAGAATGAGGCTGGCCTCATAGAATTAGTTTGAAAGTATTCCCTCCTATTCTACTGTTTGGAAAAGTTTGAGAAGGATGGGTATTAGGTCTTCAGTAAATATTTAATAAAATTCAGCAGTGAAGCCATCTGGTCCAGGATTTTGTTCTTATGTAGTTTTTTGATTACCAATTAAAGTTCATTGCTGGTAATTGTTCTGTTCAGATTTTCTGTTTCTTCCTGGTTCAGCCTTGGGATGTTGTATTTTTCTAAAAAGTTGTCCATTTCTTCTAGGTTATCCAGTTTGTTAGCATATAATTTTTCATAGTATTCTCTAATAATTCTTTATATTTCTGTGGTGTCTGAGGTGATTATTCCTTTCTCATTTCTGATTCTGTTTATGTGTGTAGACTCTCTTTTTTTCTTGATAAATCTGGCTAGGGGTTTATCTATTTTGTTTATTTTCTCAAAGAACCAGCTTCTGCTTTCATTGATTCTTCCTATTGTTTTATTCTTCTTGATTTTATTTATTTCTTCTCTGATCTTTATTATGTCCCTCCTTCTACTGACTTTGGGCCTCATTTGTTCTTCTTTTTCTACTTTCTTTAATTGTGAGTTTAGACTGTTCATATGGGATTGTTTTTCTTTCCTGAGGTAGGCCTGTATTGCAGTATACTTCCCTCCTAGCACGGCCTTCATTGCGTCTCACAGATTTTGTGGTGTTGAATTATTGTTGTCATTTGTCTCCATATATTGCTTGATCTCTGTTTTTATTTGGTCATTGATCCATTCGTTACTTAGGAGCATGTTGTTAAGCCTCCATGTGTTTGTGGGCTTTTTTGTTTTCTTTGTGTAATTTATTTCTAGTTTCATGCCTTTGTGATCTGAGAAACTAGTTGGTACAATTTCAGTCTTTTTGAATTTACTGAGGTTCTTTTTGTGGGCTAGTATATGATCTATTCTTGAAAATATTCCAAGTGCACTTGAGAAGAATGTGTATTTTGCTGCTTTTGGGTGTAGAGTTCTGTAGATGTCTGTTAGGTCCATCTGTTCTAATGTGTTGTTCAGTGCCTCTGTCTCTTTACTTATTTTCTGTCAGATTGATCTGTCCTTTGGAGTGAGTGGAGTGTTGAAGTCTCCTAAAATGAATGCATTGCATTCTATTTCCCCCTTTAATTCTGTTAATATTTGTTTCACATATGTAGGTGCTTCTGTGTTGGGTGCACAGATGTTTATAATGGTTATATCCTCTTGCTGGACTGACTCTTTTTCATTATGTAATGTCCTTCTTTGATTCTTGTTACTTTCTTTGTTTTGAAGTCTATTTTGTCTGATACAAGTACTGCAACTCCTGCTTTTTTCTCCCTATTAGTTGCATGAAATATCCTTTTCCATCCCTTCACTTTTAGTCTGTGTATATCTTTGGGTTTGAAGTGAGTCCCTTCTGGCAGCATATAGACAGGTATTGTATTTTTATCCATTCAGTGACTCTGTGTCTTTTGATTGGTGCATTTAGATCATTTACATTTAGGGTGATTATCGATAGGTATGTACCTATTGCCATTGCAGGCTTTAGATTTGTGGTTACCAAAGGTTCAAGGTTAACTTCCTTACTATCTAACAGTTTAACTTAACTCAGTATGCTATTACAAACACAAGCTAAGGGTTCTTTTTTTTTTCCTTCCTTTTTCTTCCTCCTCCATTCTTTATATATTAGGTATCTTATTCTGTACTCTTTGTCTATCTCTTGACTGACTTTGGGAGTAGTTGATTTAATTTTGCACCTGCTTAGTAATTAGTTGTCCTACTTTCTTTACTGTGGTTTTATTTCCTCTGGTGACAGCTATTTAGCCTTAGGAGCACTTCCATCTAAATACGCTGTAGAGACAGTTTGTGGGAGGTACATTCTCTCAGCTTTTGCTTATCTGGAAATTGTTTAATCTCTCCTTCAAATTAAAATGATAATCTTGCCAGGTAGAGTATTCTTGGTTCGAGGCCCTTCTGTTTCATTGCATTAAATATATCATGCCATTCCCTTCTGGCCTATAAGGTTTCTGTTGAGAAGTCTGATGATAGCCTGATGGGTTTTGCTTTGTATGTGATCTTTTTTCTCTATATATATGCTTTTAAAAGTCTTTCCTTAGCCTTGATCTTTGCCATTTTAATTATCATATGTCTTGGTGTTGTCTTCCTTGGGTCACTTGTGTTGGGAGATCTGTGCATCTCTATGGCCTGAGAAACTATCTCCTTCTCCAGATCGGGGAAGTTTTCAGCAACTACTTCCTCAAAGACACTTTCTATCCCTTTTCCCTTTCTTCTTCTTCTGGTACCCCTCTAATGCAAATGTTGTTCCGTTTGGCTTGGTCACACAATTCTCTCAATATTCTCTCATTCCTTGAGATCCTTTTTTCTCTCTGTGCCTCGGCTTCTTTGTATTCTTCTTCTCTAATTTCTATTCTCTTTACCATCTCCTACACTATATCTAATCTGCTTTTAAATACCTCCATTGTATGTTTCATTTCTGATACTGTGTTCCATAGTGATTGACTCTCCATCTGCAGTTCTTCCCTGAAGTCTTGAATATTCTTCTGTACCTCCATGAGCATGTTTATAATATTTATTTTAAAATCTCCTTCAGGAAGATTCATGAGTTCAGTTTCATTGGACCCTTTTTCTGGTGTTTGTGGGTATTTGGTTTGAACCAGGTTCCTTTGACATTTCATATTTGTATGTGGCGCCCTCTAGTTCCCAGAAGCTCTACTCTCTGGAGCTGCTCAGCCCCTGGATCTATGTCAGGGTTGCAAGGGAGCAGCGCTGGTGCTTGGGGGGAGGAAGAGTTTTTTTCTGCTTCCTGGCTGGTGTGTCTGTCTCCACTGCCAGAACCAGTGGGCCGAGCACACAGGTGTATGCCTGTATTATGTTTGTAGCTGCTGTAGGTGGGGCTTCCCTCTGGCTGGCCTGACACAAGGGCAGGGGCTGCTGGTTTGCAAGCCCGTGTGGGCTGGCTGGGAGGAAGGGGCAACAGGCTGTGTATCATAGTGGGGGGCCTTGGAGCTGCATAGCTAGCCAAGGGGATGGAGTGCCTGAAGCTCCTGAGAGTTCCTAACTTGCTGGGCAAAGTGTGCCTGGACAATTTTGACCTGTCCTTTCTCCTGAGCATTAAGCTCTGTGCAATTCCTGCCCCTTTAGCAGCCCTCTCGCTATTAGGAAGTCTCTCAGACTGCCCGCCTTTCTTTTGTCCCAGAGCAGCTAGATGTGGATTCCTGTTTTCCACAATCGGCTAGAGTCTCAGTCTTTTCAGGTATTCTGCCTTAGCTTTCCAACCTCACTAGTCTGCAGAGCATCATTCAATGTAGGTTCATGCTCCCAGAGCAGACTCCAGGGCTGGGTGTTCAGCAGTCCTAGGCCTCCACTCCCTCCCCACTCGGTTTCTCTTCCTCCTGCTGGTGAGCTGGGGTGGGGGAAGGGTTTGGGTCCTGCCAGAATATGGCTTTGGTATGTTACTCTGTTCTGTGAGGTCTGTTCATTTCTCCAGGTGTATGCTGTCTAGCGCAGCATTCTTTCCTGTTGCTCTTTGAGGATTAGTTGTATTAATTATATTTTCATATTATATGTGGTTTTGGGAGGAGGCCTCTGTCTCACCTCTCACACCACCATCTTTAATCCTCTGTGTTCCTTGTTTTTTTATAAGCCCACCAACAATCAAAATCGTGGTCAATTCTTATCCATGGGGCAATTGCTCCCATCCTGTTACTGGAACTGTAGCTGCTGTCTTAACAGGACTGCCCATATATTTTAATCCTAATGACTTATGGTGTGCAAAAATGCTTTTCTAGTGTAAGAACCCATTGGCTTGGGAATATATCTCCCTCCACTTGTATCGAGATCCAAATACCAATCCTTCCATATGCCAAATGTTCACTGACTTCATGACAAAAAGCCCCCATAACCCATTTGCTTTGGCTCTTAAAATATGTTCTGTAAATGACACCATTACTTTTTTTAATTTAGAACCTCAACAAATTGAGCTACTTCTAAGTCTGTCCCAAGACCAGGGGTTACTGTCCCATATACACCTCCTACTTCCATATCCCCCATATAATGTGAATTATGGAAACAATTACAAGAACAGGCTGACCAAATATTAAAATTACCTGTTATTCCAAAACCATGGCAAATAGCCTATTCAGACCCATGGTATGAAACAGCCTTCCTTAGTCTGCCTCTAGGTCCTGATATAAACCTACATACTACTGGTGGAGTATTATGTGCCCCATCAGGGTATCTTTTTGTTTGTGGAGGCATCCAGGGAACTTCCTGGGCCTATGAGTGCATGGACAGTTGGTGTATAAGTGGTACAGGCCTCTTAGGGCAATTGGTCATACCTGTGTCTATTCATCGTAAGCCTGAAACTTATCACTGGGATAGTTCACTGCAGCTTTTTCCCAGACTTCCTGGAGATCTTCCAGGGGACTTTTCAGGTGGTGATGAGTATTTTTACTTTGGTTACACCCTATCACCCTGGTGGGGACATGAGTGTGTGCTGAGAAATTTGTCACACTCTTACCATCATAGCCAGTGAAACTGCTCAAGCCATGGCAGCTTTACAAAGGTTTCTGGATTCTCTCACCAAAGTGCTATTGGATAACCAAATGGCCTTAGACTACCTCCTGGCTGAACAGGGTGGAGTCTGTATCATTGCCAGTATCTCTTGCTGTGCTTATAGTAACCACTCTTCACAAGTAGAAACCAATGTCAGTAAAATCTGCCAACAGGCCACTTGGCTTCAGTAAACTCTCGAGCATCACACCTCTCTTTTTAGACAGGAAGGTTGAGATTGGTTTACTAACTTATTTGTGTGGATTCCTTTGGGAATTTTTTCAGTATTAACAGGATTATTAAAGATGGGACTGGCAATCTTATTAATAATGCTAGGACTGTTTCATTATCAAATTAATATGCCTTTGCTGTTCTTGCTGCACTTCTCAAATAAAACTTCATCCTTATGCTAGCAGGAGAATCAACACCACTGTTCAAATGCATGACTTATCCCTGGGGTTCCTGGATCAGATGGCCAGAGGCTTCCATTCCCATAGTGGTATAGGAGATCAGCGATCCCTCCACAGCTAGAAGAAGCTACAGAAGACTGACCACGTCCCTTCAGCATCCCTGAGGAGCTGGGAGTGGAAATCTCTTAGGGAGTAATGGGGTAGAGCAGGGACATGGGATAAGCATCATGCCCTTATAAAATATGTTTAGCTTGTAAACAAAGGCCAGGTCATTCTGAAACGTAACCTTTAACTTTTTTTTTCTCTCATGTTCCTTCCGTTAAGTAATGTCTGTGTCCAAGACAAGGAACAGGCCTCCAGAGCATTTCCTGACAACATGAAATTGTCAACTTTGATGGATAAAGAATGTCAGGACACACATCAACATGGTTACCTGGACAACCCTATTCTTTTTTTTAAATATAATTTATTTTATTATCATTAATCTACAATTACATGTGCAATATTATGGTTATTAAACTACCCCTTCATCAGGTCCCCCCCACCAACCCCATTACAGTCACTGTCCATCAGCGTAGTGAGATGCTATAGAATCACTACTTGTCTTCTCTGAGTTGTACTGCCCTCCCCGTGCCCCCCCAACATTACATCTGCTAATCGTAATGCCCCTTTTTCCCTCTTATCCCTCCCTTCCCACCCATTTCCCCAGTCCCTTTCCCTTTGGTAACTATTAGTCCGTTCTTGGGTTCTGTGAGTCTGCTGCTGTTTTGTTCCTTCAATATTTTTTCTTTGTTCTTATACTCCACATATGAGTGAAATCATTTGATACTTGTCTTTTTCGGCTTGGCTTATTTCACTGAGCATAATACCCTCTAGCTCCATCCATGTTGTTGCAAATGGTAGGATTTGTTTTCTTCTTATGGCTGAATAATATTCCATTGTGTATATGTACCACATCTTCTTTATCCATTCATCTACTGATGGACACTTAGGTTGCTTCCATTTCTTGGCTATTGTAAATAGTGCTGCAATAAACATAGGGGTGCATCTGTCCTTTTCAAATTGGGCTGCTGCATTCTTAGGGTAAATTCCTAGGAGTGGAATTCCTGGGTCAAATGGTATTTCTATTTTGAGTTTTTTGAGGAACCTCCATACTGCTTTCCACAATGGTTGAACTAATTTGCAGTCCCACCAGCAGTGTAGGAGGGTTCCCTTTTCTCCACATCCTCGCCAACATTTGTTGTTGTTTGTGTTTTGGATGTTGGCCATCCTCACTGGTGTGAGGTGATATCTCATTGTGGTTTTAATCTGCATTTCTCTGATGATTAGCGATGTGCAGCATCTTTTCATGTGCCTGTTGGCCATCTGAATTTCTTCTTTGGAGAAGTGTCTATTCATGTCCTCTGCCCATTTCCTAATTGGATTATTTGCTTTCTGTTTGTTAAGGTGCATGAGTTCTTTATATATTTTGGATGTCAACCCTTTATCAGATACGTTTTTTATGAATATATTCTCCCATACTGTAGGATGTCTTTTTGTTCTACTGATGGTGGACAACCCTATTCTTAAGATAAAGACCTAAATATGTCATGCCTTATACCCACACTTACCCAAAAGACTCCATGAAAACTCAAACCCTAAACCTTTAAGCGCACCTCTTCTCTCTCCAAGGTCGCCCGCACTCTTGTGTACTGTCCCTTTAAATAAAACCTTACTTTCCCTTTAAAACCTACTTGGCACCTTTTCTCTGAGATGCCTGCTCCAACCCACCTCACCTTCATTGTGTACTATGTGCTTTAATAAAATCCATCTTGCTGCACTTGTTAGGCCTGCTCGTGAGTTCTTTTTCAATCAGAGTCAAGAACCCTGTCCTGGGTTGAGGTCTTACCTAGTGCACTGGGGGACCTCCTCACATGGGACTGCCCGGCATCAGTTGGAGGGCTTTCCTGGCCACCCTTTCCCAAATCCCTCTCCCTCTCCCCGTTCCCTAGCATTGCTTATTTTCTTCATAGCCCTTGTCACCTGTCACGATCTATTTTATGTATTTACTCTCTTCCCTAGTAAAATATAAGCTCTATGACGTTAGGGATTTTTGTCTTTCCTTATCTGGGCTATCCCACCACCCAGATATTCGTACTAGGAGCTTGGTGAATACTTGTTGAATGCATGAACGTACTGATCATATTGACTTAGTGGAGGAGCCACTTCTCAAGTCTTACTCTCTCACACATACACCTAGTTCTTCTACTAAACTGATCTTTGTGGATCTTTTCCCAGTTTATAAGCATTTTGTTTTCATAATCCATCAACCTAAGAGTAGATTGATAAAGTGGACAAGGCCCCAGCTTTAATGTAGTAGCTTTTTTTTTTTTCTTTACTGCCTGGCTCTGCCCCAGTTGCTGACTTTGGGTAGAAGTTTGACCATATGAGTACCAGTTCCTTTTCTGGTGAAATGGGCAGTTATACCTCCTCCCCCAAAAGAGGGAAATTGAACATTAAATGCATGTAAGTCCCCGTGCCTGACCCTGGCAGATGTGAAAGAATGTCTTCTTTCAAATTTTGTGTTCTTGTTTTCCTGAGCAATGGCAACATCCCCAGAAGGCCCCAGGCTGGGGGAAGGTGGCTTAGATGAGGCAGGTTCTTATCTGAGAATGCTCAGTTCAAAGCAGGTATTCAGCAGCTGGAGGGCTGCAAGTGTCTCTTTTTCTTAGAAAAGCTTTCTTGCCTTTCCTGAAGTGTTAACTCATCTGTGACTGACTATTTCACTGTTAAAACCCAGGAAAGTATGGTGCAGAGAAGGGCATGCAGTGGCTCTGGTGAGGATGGAAACCCACCCTTGGGAAGTTTATTCATCTTCCTTAAAAGGGCGGGTTTGAGAAATTCTGGAGAGACCCTGAATGCTGAGAGGGTGAGGGAAAGGGCTTTGAACACATTCTCTCTGTCCATTACGGGGCCTTTGTCCAAGCCAGCGAGTCACACACTGGCAACCAGCTTTCCTGGGACACTTCCCGGCTGTATGCCTCTGTGTGCACATCCCTAGCAGGAATGCCCACTGGTGCCCAGGCCAGCCTTCCCTTTTTAGGGGTCTCACCTCCCCCTCCAGTCTCAATTTTCCTTTGCTTGGGGCCTGACTCTAAGAACACCCTCCTCAAAAAGGTGGTAGTTGGGAATGACTTGAACTGCTAGCTTTGCTGCTATTTGCATAAGAAACCGAAGGCCTTTGCCAGCTCAGTGAATTCAGTTTCAAAGGTTGAATTTTGGTGGGGAAACTGGGGGGATGAGCTCTGCTGGAACCTTTCTAGGTTTGAGGAATCTGATTCTGTGTGGGTCTTGGTCCCTGAGCAATGCAAGATCATTGATTTCCTTTGTTCCAGGTGGAATTTTGGGTTTTATTGTTTTTACTTTTACTTCTTAAATTTTTAAAAATTGATTAACTGACATTCAACATAATATTTGTTTCAGGTATACAACACAGTGATTCAGTGTTTATGTACATTACGAAACAGTTACCACAGTAAGTCTAGCTACCGTCTGTCATCAGTATTTTATTTGTATCAGAATAATGGTCTCATACTTTATTTGGTGGTTATTTATTTCCAAGCTTGCCAAAACAAACAAGCAAACCTATAGAATTGTCAGAACGAATTAAAAACAGAGCCGCTGTTGAATGATTCCTCCATTATTTGTTTTCTCCCTAGCTTGCTAGGTCTTTGTGACCTCACAGGAAGCCCTAGATCACAGGGTGTGTGTTGTTCTCAAGTTAAATATGCTATTCAGGCTCAGCATAATACTTCCCTTTCCTTACTTTGCTCAGTGGAAAGCCATGGAAATGAACCTATGCTTTTCCCGGATTCCACCACAATTTCTAGCAATTCCGTTGCCCTTGATAAATACGGACTTCTTTTTTATCCGTAAAACATTTATATTTTTCTCTTAAGTCAGCATACAATTCCAAATAGCTGCTGCGAGCTGAAAATCTCTTTTGGGGCAAATATGTTGATGAAGCTTATGAATAAAAATTATTCACCATCTGTCTCCTATTTTTCTTTATTAAGGATATTAACCCTTTGCCATCTATAGTACAGTTTTTTCCAGTTTATTGTTTAGCTTTCGACTTTCTTGTTATGATGTAGTTTGTCTTCCAAATGTCTTGCATTTTTATATGGTAAATCTCTTATTAACCTTTTTCATTTATGGTCTGGCCTAATTGATGTCTGCTAATCCGTGTGTAAAGGAAAATTTCTGATGACAGAGGCCACGTGAGGTCATTTTTTTGGTTTAGGCCTGTTCAGCCCTGTTAGACACAGAAGGGGGTTGGGACTTTGCTCGGGGCCCATGGGGTAATGAGTTTGTTACTGAATATCTCTACACAGAAGTTAAGATTTTCTTCCAAGCTGGGGTCAATTGAAATGAAAGACAGACCCAGAGTGGTATCACTCTGCTGGCCAAGTCGCCAAACTGGGGCTTACTGTCTAACCTGACTGCAGTGTCAGCCTCTCCCAGCAGTGCAGCCAGTCAGGGATTTTCTGGGCTGCATCAGTAAGATAATGTCACATGTGGCCTCTCCATCCCTGAAGGAAGGTGAGCTGATCCACCTGACAAGACCCTATGGTTTCCTCCTTTCTCGTAGAGCATCAGAATGTATAGGGCCCGATCCAAGACACTAACTAGATGTATCCATGCCACACAGCTCGATGTGTCCGTAAGTGGAACCTCTTCCCTGCACATATCCCCCCTGCTGTGGAGGAAGTATTTAAGGGGTCTCCAAACGGAGGATCTTCAGACCAGTTCACCAGAGCCACGATGGGCTGTTCTCGGGCTGTGGCCTCAGGAAGACTGAAGAAACTCTTCAACATACCAGTCATGTTGATTTCGGTGTGCAGAGGGCTACATTGTCTGGCCTCTCCCATCTAGGCTTTCTATCACCCCAGCAGAATCAGCTGAGCTCTGCCGGCCTTTGTGAGCAAATGAGCAGCTTTGCGGAAAAGGACTGGTGGTTAAGTACCCTGGGTGGTGGCGACCTCGCCACCCGTGTGTGCTTTGTGACGGGTGCCATGCTGTGTGCGCACATCAGAATACCTGGGTGGAGGTCAGCCTCATCCCACCAGGACGCTTAGCGCTTGGACGCTGTTGTTCTTTCTTTCTTCCTTCATAAGCACCTGTGCTCACTTGCTTGGAGCTGTAGACAGAATAGACAATGGCCTGTAACATGACATTGTAACACACGTGTCTTTCCATACTTATACTGATTTTCACTGGGTACATAATGTTCTATTCGTTGAATGTATCAAAATTTCCTTCACCTTTTTATCTTAGCCTGGGTTTCCCCTAAAAACAGGCCTCGGTCAAGGATTTTTGTATGAGAGGTTGATTTGGGGGTGATCCCAGGAAGTACTGGAGGGTGTGAGGGGGTGAGCCAGGACAAGGAGCAAAACCACTTAGGCTACATTAATACAGGCTACTTCTGGGGTGACCGGGGCTCAGCCTCACTGGGATCTCTGAGAAACTCAACCAAGAGGTGAGAAAGGAGGGGGGTCATTATCAGCTCCATTATCAACTCCTTTCAGTGGTTCAGGGTCACTCCTGGGGTGTAACTCCCTACTGAATGCCCCAGGCCAAGATAGGGCAGCTAGTGGGCCTCCGGAATTGCCTCTAGATAACCTCTGGGGAGTGTCAAGGGGGTGGGCCAGGCAGGGGTGCTTCCTCAAGGTGCACCCCTTATTGTGCTGGTCACTGTGCAGCTGCTAAGGTGCTGGGTCTGTTTCAAGATGGTTTATATAAGGACTAAGCAAAAGGAGGGCCAGTGGCCCCTGGCACAGTTGTTCCCCTGGCTTCCATGATCTCCGTCCTTTCCCTCAGGACCTGCTCACTGGGCTTAGCCCTCGCCTTGGTCTGACGTCCTGTGCAGAGTGTTGTCCCGCGGGAGGACCCAGACCTCCCCTGGTCAGCCCGACTCTGCTTGTCTTGCTCTTGTAAGGCTGTGGGAGCATCAGGAGACACCCAGAGAATAGCCCAGCCTCTCGGGCATACTCCTCCTGCCCCTGTGACATTGCAGCCACCGTACCCCCTTATCATCCTGACCAGTCACTCTCACCTGTATTTTAGCTCCTACAGAGAGCCGCACATGACCAGGCAGCGGGGTTAATTCCAGTCCAGTGGGGATCCTTACTGGGTCCCCTTGTGTGTGTCTTCAGCCCTAGGGACTATAACTGCCAACGCTACAGAACCTAAATTTGCAAGGACAGGAAGCCCTGACCCCACAAGTGGCTTTGTTGTCAGGCAGCTGCATCTGGGGAGGTCTCTCCCTGTGCATTAGTTGAAACCTCAACCTGGACAGGGGAGAGCTCTTGGCGCTGATGGAGAAAGAATTCTCAACCAGGTCAGATGAGTGTAGGTAAGGAAGGAATTCATTAAAGCAAGAGTAGCAGCAAATGGCAGCAGCCATGCAGGCAGCAGAGAGTAAGGAAGAGTGCAGGGAGGAAAGGGAAGCTTGTTGAACTGCTCAGCATAGGGCAAATCCCTTGCTAACTCCTAAAGCCAGTGTCCACTTGAATCTGCACAGTGCAGGATCTAAGACCCTGCCACCCCAGGATTTGGGGGAACCTCAGAGCACTGGATGGAATGAAATTATGTTCTAAGACCTTCCCAAAGCAAAGGGGATTTTCAGGCAGGCTACCAAAGAGCACAGTTGTACAGCTGCAGTTCTGTCTGGGTCACCCAGGCAATGGGAACTTGCAAGACAAAATCAGAAATCGCAGTAGCCCTTCCCTACTTGTCTGAAGTAGAACAAAGAGAGAGAAGATGTACTTATGTCTAGAAACTTGAAGGAAATAGCAAAGTAACAGAGACACCACTGGAAGAGCACAGAGACAAAATGCAGTAAGTTAAGCAGAGAGAAGTCTTTATTTAAGGCAAAAAGTACACACTCAAAGAAGAAAGGGGAGTGTGGGCAGCCTCAGAGAGGAGGTGCCCTTAAGGGCTTAGAATTCTGTCTTTTAAAGCTTTCAAGAATGGGGAAAAGGTGGGGGGATTATAGGCTTGACTTGTGGTCTCATGATGTCTGTCTCCAGTGAGAGGCATTGTGTTATCATCCATAGTCTGTCCTCTAGATATTCTGGAAGATAAAAAACACAAGGAATTTCTTGGTGCTGTTCTTCTCCAAGATAGTGGTTTCCCTCAAGCACTGGGGACATGTAATTTAGAACTCCTTGTCCTGCCTTAAGATAGGATCGGTTATTGGCTAATTACCATAAAATATGTTAGGAATCTTACCTCCTAATTTCCTGGTTTTAAAAATGGAACCTTAGCCTTAAGATGGGATCCCTCCTGTTTTTACTATACTGTTTATATCTCGGCATTTTTCATCATAGGCAGGAAAAGTTAATCACGATGCTTGTCCCATGTCCCGGCCCTACCTCAGCTTACTGGACATGATAGTAAGAGGGCTTATTCAGATGTGTACCCCTTAGTTCCCCAATCAGTGTATTCTAACTACTGGGCCACTGACCACATCCCAATAATTGCTGATTCAAAGAATAATTATTGATTCAATGTTTATACCTCACCCTTTAAGACCACACCCCAATTCTTGGGAGTTTCATTCCCAAGTCAGTACCTTAGCTGTGCCTTTAAGAGGTCATTTCAATGTTCTATCAGCCAGGCAGTCTTCTAGGTGAAGGGAAAAGTGACCGGACCAGTGGATCCTCGCGTCCCATGCAATGGTTGCATTGGTGTAAAGTGGGTCCCTTGGTGCAAGGAGGTATTATGTGAGATCTCATGCTGGTCAATCAGATTTTCTGTGAACTCTCCAGTAGCTGTATTTGGTACAGGCCGTGTAACCAAAGAAGGCAAGCTCCATACTTGGAATACATGTCAGTCCCAGGAAGAATGAATCACTGTCCTCTTCAGGGTGGAAGGAGTTCAAAATCAACTTGCTGCCAAGTGCCTTGGCCTCTTTGGGGAGTGTACCATATTGATGGCTTGATATTAGTTTCTGATGCTGACATTCAGCTGTGGGAATAGTTAGATTCGCTTTAATAAGAAGTTGCCCATGTTCCTGGGCCTATGCATAGCTCCCATCCCTGCCTCCATGACTACGCCATTCACGGCCCTAATGTGCAAACACTGGGTGTTCAAGGACAGAGGCTTGCTGACACCCATGGGATGAGCCTTTCTGTACAGCTCTTCAGGGTGATGATCTGGTAGGCGTTGGCCTGAGTCCCAAAGACCTACATTTTGTGCCCATTCCTACCTATGCAAGTGTGTCTTCTCCAGACCTTGTGTCTACCTTGGGATATTGTTCTTTTGCTTCTTCTGGGACCATGGATAACCAACCAAGCCAGTTGCCGCTGTCTGGCAGCCCTTGAATATCCTTGCTTCTGGCCACTTCTCCACAAAGCTAACGACTGTGTCCTGCTTGGAGCTTTCCCCCCTGGGAGGATTTCTGAGGTATGCTATAGTGAGGTAGCAGTAATTTTTATGATCCTTTCATGAACCACGTCTTTCATTTTTTTCCTATTCCCCATTAACTGGTGTTAGGCCATCTCTCCCAAGGTCATAGGTTAAGAACTAAGGGAGGGACAAGAGTTGGGCAACTTAGGGTCTCAGTCAGCTTTTTGTATCTTCCATGCCTTCTTGGGCCAAACCTAAGTGCAGCATTTCTCTTGTTCCCAGCATTCGTGCTGTGTCTCCCGGACCTCAGGACCTCACAGATCTGATAGACCCAGCTCCTGAATGGTAGCTCTGGTCACATGCTCTTTTTCCGTGGTCAGCCACTCCACCTCTAGCAGTATGTTAGAAGTTGCTTTTCAAATGGTGAGCAGCTGTTTTGCTGTGATTTGCCCACTGGGCTTCTCCACAGAATTCATATAGGAAGAAATTTACTGCAGTAAGTCCTATGTGGGAGTGTGGGAGAAAGACAAGGAAAGCAGTTATTGAGCCATGGCCAACCAGATCCCATCCTGCTGGAGGCCTCATAAGAAACAGTTTGGAGCATAGTTCTGAGTTGTCCTACTGAGGGTCAGGAAGCCAGGGTATTTATCCATCAGGAATTCTCCTTCCTTGGGACATTAACCTCCTGCACCTGGTCTTGCACTGGTAGGCTGACACGCTCAGTTCCCCTTGTGCACACAGATATCAGAAGCCAACAGTGGGAATGAGAACCACCTACACGTGCCCTCCAGGGGGGTGCTGAGGTCATCTGCACAAGGCACCAGTAGCATCAGCTTTACGTTTCTCTGTTTCTACCAACTCTTACTACTTCTCACAGTGAATGAAAAAGCCCCTCCTCACAAGGGACTCACAGGTCCATGGGGAACTGAAAAGGGCACAACTAACATTACACTGGAAATGTAACAGAACTAGCGTGGTCATGGGATCTCCTACCACAGAGAAATTACTTAAATTCTCAAAATCCCCAGGAATACCTGAAATGGAGAGATTGTCTCAGGTCAGGACTGGAGGAAGTCAATTGGTAATGTTCATTGTTTGAATTGGAGGTACGTGCTTCCACACACACATCAAATATCATAGGAAGGAGCTCTATCTGACCATTTGTTTGGTCTTAATGCATTAGCTCTAGTTTTGCTAGAAAGCCTGTTCTTGGGTGTGTAGGAAATGGAGGCACAGTGACATAAAAATCACAGGCTGGCTTCTCTGCAGTGCAAACGTGAGTTAAATGTGAGTGCTGAAACCAGCAGAAGGAAGGAGGGCATGCCATGTACACACGTCTCTCTAAGCCACTAAGTTTCTTTATGAATTGTCTTGTGTGCTTCTGCTGGGTCATTTGAAAATCTGGGCTATATTCTCAGGCAAGAGCTTTTTGTTTTGTTTAACCTAGGGAAAGGTGAGTGACGCTGAAGGGAGATTTCTTTCGGATGGTGGGACCAAGAAATTAGCAAATACTAGGCTGCAGGTCACCCAGTCCTTCCCCCTCTCCTCCTCTTTCTCTGCCTGAGCCCTTGTTCACGGTAACGTGTTGTCAGAGAAACATTGTTTTGCCCCATAAAATCATTTGTTGCGGAAGCCTTAATTATGTAACTGTTGTGCTCACCGCTAGCATGTGCTTGTGGTGTGTTTGGGTGGCCTGGATGCCCAGGAGAGGCCACTGTCTTCCACTTAGAGTGCTCTATGAACCTCTGTTCAAAACGCATCTTCCCTGGAAGGGCTTCCTGGGTCCTTTGGGGAGAATTGAGTTTCCACAAAACTGTTACCACCAATACTACCAATACTATAGTAATTATCTGCTTTTGTTTAGCACTGACAAGCACTCATAGAGTGGTGGCTTTGAGGCACTATCTAGATGTTCTCCACACCATGTCTTAGATTCTTACTTCTGAATCATTGGTATTTCTTCTCCTTTCATTCAACTCTAAACTCTTTGAGGTAAAAGTTCGTATTGTATCGTTCTCAGCAGCTTCAGTTCTGCACCAGTGTTATCATTTGATAACTTCTGAGTGAAATTAACCAATGCCCTGGACTAAGCAGCTAGAACCTGTACATTCACTCATATAAGAAAACGCACTTCACCACGTAATGTAGAAGGCAACTAAAGGCTGATGGTTCAGTCATCCCTGCTTTAATTACCGTATGCTATGGTTAGGAAGGTTAGATAGAAAGACAGACGTGAACAGCCAGAAAAGGGGGAGATAAGACTCAAAGAAGCAGCCCCCCATACTCTGCCCAGGAAGGGGGTCCCACGTGGAGACAAAAAAGGCTTTGCAGGGAGAGAACTTCCTCCCCAAACAGATCTCAATGGACAGAACTAAGAACTGCCCAGATCACAGCTCAGCATGGGGAAAGGACACGTTCACTGGGAGGGATGACTGTATAGAAAGACCTGTCAATCAAATAACCCCACCTTGTCAGTCAAAGAGGCACGTCCTGACCTGAAGGCAATATATCAGCCTCCGGCCTAGCACACTGAGGCCTTTGTCTGCCTTAACTCTGGCCTGCTCCTCCCCGCCCGGAGTGTATTCAAATAAAACTTTCCCTCTGCTCTGCAATTTTGTCTTTGCCTTTCAATTCTTTGCTGCAGCCGGGACAAGGATAGAGGAGAAGGAACTCAACCCGTAACACTATTTTAATTAAAAAAAAATTTTTTTTGTGGTAAAATGTGGAAAACATAAAATTGATCTTTTTAAACATTTTTAAGTGTAGTATTCATTGGCATTAGGTTTACTCACATTGCTCTGCAACTACCACCACCATCCATCTCCAGAACTTCTTCGTTTCTCCAAAACGAAACTCCTTAGCTATGTTAATTTAAAAAATATTGATCAAAGGAACACATGCATGTACTTTAAAAATAATATAGTACGACAGGTATTATAAAGAAAAAGATCAGTTCACCACTCCACCCCAACAACTTCCTACTCTTTATATAGTTTCTTTTGATATCTGTCTCCATATTTATAAATATTAAGTTACTGCTACTTTTAAATGCATTGACTGGACATCATCCTCAGACTTCCCTAAAAGTCTTGTCTTCTTGCCACCACCTTCAACCTCTCTCAATCCTCCTTAGGGTTTTTCCACAAGTTTTGGTTATATCAGTAATGACTGTGATGTAATTGTGATTAAGGGAATAACTAGTGTTCCCGCCGGTTGAACCCGTAATGATATAGAGCCTCGCTGCCGGCCTTCAGCCTGCACGTGAAGAGGTGGGGCTGAGTCACGCGGAAGTCTCTCATTGAACCTGCATGTCTTTGACCCGGTGCCTTCTGGGCACCCTCTGCTCTGCTTGGCATCCCAGAACTTTGAGCCTCTCAGGCTTGGTGTCTCCAGGGTGTGTGGGGGGTGGGGAGTCCATGGTGGGTGAGGAGGGTACTCAGCTTCTCCTGTAGGAATGGGGTGGGGTGGGCACCTGGCACCTAACTGCTCTATCTCTAGACTTTCAATCCATTTCTTTTCCTCTAGCTCCCTGCCATACATACCCCTGCCTTTGATTCGAGGGGCCACCCCACAGGCAAGGCTCTCAGCGGATCTGCAGATGAATTCCTGGGCTTCTCACCAGCACTGCTGTCTGTGGGCAATCCTCAATCTAACACCAGTGTGTTAATTTCTCTTGCCTACTGTTGTCTCCCTCTCATTCGATATCCTGTGGGAAACATCATTTCAGTTGAGTGTAGGAGGGAAAGGAAATAAATAGTGTGGTCAGTCTGTCCCAGTTAACTTCAAATTCACATGCACTTTACACAGAAAAAAGACCTTGACATTTAACCTTTCCTTAAAACCCGTCAGGCGTTTTTTGCTAAGTTCTGACAAGTGGGAGCAGAGTGAGATGAGAAGGACTGGTCAACTTTTCCCCTGATTCTCACCTTTTCTCAGGATGTGGGGAAAATCAGGGTACAAAAGTAAAGCTGGAAAAAGAAAGTCATTTTGGAAGAGCACAATGTTCCTGAGATGTACATGATGTCTCGAGATGAACAGTAAAGAAGACATCAAAATCAAATTTACATGTTTTTGATGAATATATTTACAAATTTATAATTTTAGATGAGTTTGGTAAAGGTATTATTGTTTAGAAAACCTTTCCATTTGAAGGTCAGTAAAAGTGTGTTAACATTAGGTTCAGTTTGGGCTCTGGGGTGTTGCTGGCACTCCTTCAAGTTGGGGCTCGCAAATTCAAGATCCTAGGAAGAGCAGGGAGCTGCCCTGTGAATTTGTTCGCCGGCCCCAACCCCTGGGCTTATGCATCCTTGCAGACTGAATGGTGCAAACTCCTTCTGGGCTGTCTTAAGAAGCTTTCTCTGGCAAGTTCAAATCTGCCCCTTTTCTCTCCCACTTTCTTTTATGTGCAAATTCTTAATGGAAGGAAGTATTCTGCCACTGAAGGGGTACAAAGACCATTAACTTGTTCATACTATTTCTTTGGGGAGATGCAGGCGTGGACAGCAGCTTAGGGAGGAGAGTCCCCTTTGACTGTTTCAGCCTTTCGGTGTTTACCCGGCGGGGTGGGGCTCGGGGGCTAATCGTGAGCAGAGGACAGCCTTCTGTTCAGCTACTGCCATTCTTTGTGTCCTTGCTCCTGGATTCTTGCTCCTGCTTCTTGCCAGTAGGGGGCAAGCGAGGCCTGGGAAAAAGATCAAGAGGGGTTGCCTGTGCAGAGCAGGTTTGCTCTTGCAGGGCCTTTTCCCCAGACAGGAGGTGTCGGGGAGAATTCTCTGAAGGAAGTGAAAGGCCTCCTCGTAGGTGTCTCCTCAGGCCAGGCAGGGGGTCATCTTAGTATTAGCTGTTTTTTTAAAAAAACAAATAATCTGTTCATATTTTATCTGTCTGTCTCTCATTCATAAATCTTTAATATGAAAACTTTATTAGCTCCTCCACTCTGTTTCTGGCATCCAGTTCAAGAGGTTCCAGACTAACTGGCAAAACTTCTCTAGAGGGACTGATTATTCGCAGAGGATGTGGGGTAAAACAGATATAAAAAGAGGAGCTAAGTTCAGAGGCCAAGAGATCGGAGTCAGTTCACCACGTCAAAGCCGACTCCAGTCAGAGAAGGCCCGGAGCAATATGACGGTGTGGATTCGCAGATGGCCTGACTCTTGACAGGTGTGTCTACTGAAGTGCTAGGAACTTAGGTTTGGGGCCTGAAAAACTTGGGTTCGAATTCCAGCTCTGGCAGCTCCTTGTCTGTGAGGACATGTTGCAGACCTTCTCTGAGCCTTTATGGCTCGTGTCTTCCAGATGTGCTGATAATACTTAGCTCGAGGGGTCTTGTCAAAGTTGGAGGAAAAGGTGCTGGAATCGATTAGGTACTTTATAAATGGTACCTTTTTGTATAATTATTCATTTATTAAAGCATAATGAAAAGGTAAAAGAAAAAACAGGCATCTCATAAATATAATCTTTGGCACAGGGGGAAATAAATATGGGAAAACGGCACTCAAAGTGTTTGTCCTGTGGGACAGTTGGTCCCAGTTTCCCACCTTCCTAAAGACAGTGCAGTGTATTTGTTCATGATGGGTGGAGAGGTTCCGAGCGCCTCTTGGTAGTGTGCTGAGAAGGGGGCAGTAAGAACACTGTTCACCTCATAAGGAGGTTCATTCCTTGATATTCACTATTAATTTCTGTCTTATTTTTATTTGGATAGTAACAATGCAATATTTTCTAGTCCATACATATTTAGCCTCATTTAGGAAGGAAATACAAGAGTCTGTTCAGAGCATTCCTAGCATATACTTTTACATAAAATAGTGAAGTCACATGGTGGAGAGCAACATGAGGACGAGGGACATTGCCCGTCTACTGTCTCTTGGGATGAACAGCATCACCCCTGAGACACACACCCTAGCCTAAGCCATGGAAAGATCTGGATGCCTTCATTTGTGTGCAAGTGTGTTCACTGTCATAGCCAGCTCTTATAAATCATTGACTTGGGATATAGACATTCTGGTTTTTAAATTGCACACATCTAATTTTACTGTGCTCTGAACTGTTAGGAACCGACAATGGTCAACCTGTAAGTTTATGTATTAAGGGGAACCTGTGATCTCCTACTTGTGTTGAAGCTCTGCTGGGTACAACGGGTAGACATGAATGAGATGGAGATAGAGGCTTTCCCCCACATTGCCTGCCAGTTTTGCCCCACAGAGGTAAACACTACTACACAGCCATAGGATCTTCCTGAATCCAGACAACAAAGGTATTGGTTTGATCATAAGGAGACATAGGATAAAAGCATGAGAGGTGAACTCAGGTCTCACTAAAAAGTAACCATTAGAACCACTATCCCATTCAAGATTTATCAGTCCTCTTATCTGTTTACACAAAGGCCAGCACCCTCAGTTAAAATTCATATTTGTACATTTACTATTTACTTTAAAAATGTTCTTTTATTGAACCAGTTCCGTGAAAATGTCACTTCAGATCTATTTATGAAAAGAAGGCAATTGCTGACCTGATGTAAGAGGCTCTTGGGGAGGGCTTATGAGAGTGGCATTTCCTTTGTCCTTTGGATCAAAAACTCAATCAGCAAGTTTCTGATAGACCAGTAGGATCCCAGGCAACTGCCTGCCTAGCTTTCAATCCCCTGAAGCCATAGAACTTGATCTGAAACAGTGGTTTCTAAATTCTCTATCACTAAACATCCTTTTCATTACTATCTTTGCTCCCAGGACTTCAATGGCAAGCTACATTTATGAAAGCATTTCTCATATCCTTTTCCATTAAGGCATTAAATGTGCTTGTCTAATATGCTGGTTATATTTTAGTATCTTTGTAGCTGTGTAGTTGGTAAGCTGTCTATTGAGACTTTTGGTATATGAAGAGATAGTTCTCATTAATCTCTAAGGGGTTCAGGGACCCCAGTTTGGGAACTGCCATGTTTAGTACAGTCTGTCTTCTCTCAGTTTCCCCTCCCTACCCTCTCCTCCTGCCTGCCTTCCTTCCAAATCACTATCATCTATCAGTGTACACCCTAGTTCCTAAAACAGCACTTTGAATGTACAACTGTACGATAAGATTCTTGAAATTGAAATTGGAAATGTTTAGGCACATGATCTTGTGAACTGACTTCAGTTTTCATGACAGTAACAAGATGTATAGCATCTTAGCCAGTAAGTCTTATAATCAATTTATTAATAAAAATAACAATAATTATTGCTACTATTATTGAGAATTTACCATGTGCCAGACATGGGGCTAGATCCTTTACATGAATTAATCTTATATAGCATAGCAATAGTATGAGGTAGATGACAGCTTAATGTGCCCTAAAGAGGAGACTGAGGCTCAGGTCCTGCTGCTCAGAAGAGGAAGTGGACCCCAGCTCGCTGACGGAGGAGGTCATGTACTTGGCCACCCCATGGGATTGCTCCTCCATAAATGCAGCCTGAGAAATCTCACGCTATGATGGAGAAGTTGGTTGGCTTTTGAGCTTATTTCTTGCTAGAGGGATGGAGGGAAAGTACTTGTAATACATGGTCTTCTCAACTTGTGGGTTTGCTTTCTTCTCAAAATTGTAACATGACTTACCAAAACAGTGTAGTGAGGACAGCAAAAGCTTGTTGACAGGAAGCTGATCGCCCAGTAAACCTGCTGTGATCTTCTTTGTGCGGCTGTTGGATTTTCCTTCTGATAATATTGGAGAAGAGAAATATGTTTCATGAAAACCTCTGGGAAGCATCTCAGTGTTATTTGATTTGGCTTCAAATGTTCTCTAACTGATAATGTTTGAGAAGAAAAGTATTTTCACTGAAAACCTCTAGGAAGCCACTTAGTGTTATTTAGGTTTGGCTTCATGGTTCCCCTTATTTGTGTACAAAACTGCAGTAAATGTTTTTCAGTTACCTACTGATACCCTAGGAATGATAGATAGATCAGCATCCATCAATCTCTGTCTATCTATCTATCTGATAGACTGATAGACTGATCTTATGCGATTGCACTTCCTCTTCCTCACAGTGGAACCTGAGCCTCAGTCTCCTCTTTAGGGCACATTAAGCTGTCATCTACCTCATAGTATTGCTAGGCTATGTAAGATTAATGCATGTGAAGGATCTAGCCCCATGTCTGGCACATAGTAAATTCTCAAAATTATCTATCTATGCCCCCCTCCATCACTTTTTCTATCTATCCCTATCTCTATCTACCCTCTGTGTGCATGCATCTCTACCTATATATCTAGCTCTATCTATCAATCATCTATCTTTCTCTATGTATCTGTGTGTGTATTTAGCTCTTTATATAGCTTTTCTATCTCCATCCATCCATCCATCCATCCATCCATCCATCCATCCATCCACCCATCCTTATATCTATCTGTCTTTCCATCTATCCATCCCTCTATCTATCTATCTATCTATCTATCATCTATCTATCTATCCATCCTTATATCTACCTATCCCTCCCTCCCTCCCTCCCTCTATCCATTTATCCATTTATCTATCTCTGTATCTCCCTCCCTCTCTCTCTATCTATCCATCCATCCATCCATCCCTCCATCTATTATCTATCTATCATCTATCTATCTATCTATCTATCTATCTATCTATCTATCTATCTATCTATCATTAACATAAGTACTTCATAACTGGGAAAGCATAACTGTCTCTTTTCTCCCTGAAAGAACTCTTGCTTTCTTACGTCCATGACAGAATTTATTTGCTATTCAAAAAAAAAAAGGGCCAAAAAAGCAATACCGAACACTTGATGATTCTGAGAAGTCATGAAATTACTCTTATTTGGATGAAAATGGCTTCTTACTTTCAGCTATATTCATCTTATGGCACCCATCTAGGTTTGTAAGGTGAGGAATGAAGTTAGGTCGTCTTGCTGCTTGAAGAATTGAGTTGAGCTCGTTAGTTTTGTAAGACCCAATTTATTCTCTTTTTATGAACATCCACTCTGTCCTGAGGGTCTCTGGGTCCATATGCATGGGAATGGCAAACTGAAAGGTCAGGGAGGGCACTGTGAGAGGGAAAAGAGGGGAGAGAGGAGGGCGTTTTTGAACAGTGGAGAAGTGAAAACTTATATCTTATAACCTGTCACTTCTACACTGCCTGTGCCAACTGGGCTTATCTTTTAAAATAGAAAGTAGAAGAGTTTCCGATGACTGCTCTTATGTGAGCTGCAGTCTTTCTTTTACCAAATGAGTGAACTGATTTTTGGTACAGGGGGATGTCTGGGTTCTGGAAGAATGAATTTACCAAATGGTACCTACAAAAGCCACTCTATCCAGCATTGTTCCCAACCAGCGAGAACTGCTGGAAAGACCCAACTAACTATAGGGCACTTTTTTTCCCCTACTGTTTTTGCTTGAGGAGCCCAGTTATTAAATTTAGGGGTGGATGATGGATCTAGTTCATGGCTTTAAAACCACATTGCAAATTTCCCTGCTAGGCAAGAGAAGAGTACATTAATTGGGATTGAAGAATAAAGGGAGGTATTTTGCTTCTGATATCATGTACTTATTTAGGTTTTAGTAAAATGACCAAGAGTCCTTATCATATTCTCTGCAGGGTTATTTCTACCTATGGTGCAGTGGGACTTCTGATCCACACCTCCCCACAGCAACACTTTAACCCAGGAGAAGCAGAAAGAGGCCATGAAACGACAAGGTGATTCAGTGGCAGGAGCTGGTGTCTGTGGCTTAATCTGAATAGAAATTGAAGCAGAAGCTTGTGTTCCATGGGCATGGAAACAAGCCAGCAGGCTGAAGGCCTATAACCTTTCTGTGATCTTCTTGCGTTTGGTGTATCCAACCTAATTGCCAGACTTTCTCACCACTGCTTTTCTGGGCAGCTTAGGGTCGGATTCAAATGCATCACTGGTTGTCTGAGGACATCCCAGTAATATTTTACGAAAGTGAAGTATGCTATACTTGGGGTTCAAAGGTGCTTTTCATTTGTCTCAAGCACAACCTATATTTTGCTTCTCTAATCATGTTGATGAGTTTGTAGACATCTATCCATATCCTTGTTCTTTCTGTCTTGGGACCAGAAGTTCTCAAGGGCAGGGCTGTGAGCAGGGTGATGGATACACTGCGTCCTCACAGGGCAGCGTGAAGACCAGTGGCTCTGAAAAGACTGACCTCGTGGCTTTGGTTTTCCACTAGGCTTTACAATTCAGGCAACTTTTATAATAAGTGATTCACCAACTTAAAACATCACTGGAAAATATCTGTGAGTGAGGAAGGAAGTATGTTAGGACTTCAGTGTGTTAGGGGTCTGGAAAAGTTGATGGAGGAATTAAAAAACAGACTCAAATAAAATTTATGATGCCAAATCTAGGTTAAGAAATATGTCTCAGTTCAAAGTCTCATCACTGAAGACTTATGAATTGCTTTTTGAAATTTTTATTTTATCTTTTATGAATTGCTTTTGAAAGCAGAGAATATTAACAGAAAAATTGCAGGTCTATGAGAACAGATCATCTGGATGAAAAGTAAAAACAAGTCAGACAGGTAAGGAATTTTCAGTCTGTTTCAGCATAGATACTGGTCTTTTTACTTTTGTAATTTTCTTCTCTTTGGCAGCTGGCCCACTACTGAGTTCATCGTTCTTCAGGGGATGCCGAAAGTGGTGCCGATTGGAGTGAACTTGATCTTAATATGTTTTCATTTGTCTTTGCTGGAGGGGTTGTGGAAGGGCAAGATAAAGGGTGAGACAGGAGGTCATAAGATTATCAATAGGATGTTATTTAATTGTAAAGTAAAATAAAACAGAACATATGAAAATACAGAAACCACTGTAGGAGTATAGACAGGTCTGTCTGTCTGTCCCTTGACTTTCATCTAAATTGGGATACCTGAATGGAAATTCTGAGGCCCAGGGTGGAATAACTAAGCTGTAGAGGAACATGGATTTAAATTGCACCAGGTCTGAAATAAGCCAGGCGGAGAAAGACAAGTATCAAATGATTTCACTCATCTGTGGAGCATAAGAACAAAGCAAAAACTGAAGGAACAAAACAGCAGCAGACTCACAGAACCCAAGAATGGACTAACAGTTATCAAAGGGGAAGGGATTGGGGAGGGTGGGTGGGAAGGGAGGGATAAGAGGGCAAAGGGGGCATTACGATTAGCAGACATAATGTAACGGGAGGGAGGATATGGGGAAGGCAGTGTAACACAGAGAAGACAAGTGGTGACTCTATAGCAACTTATTATGCTGATGGACAGTGACTGTAATGGGGTATGTGGTGGGGACTTGATAATGGGGGAGTCTAGTAATCATAATGTTGCTCAAGTAATTGTATATTAATGATACCAAAAAAAAATTGCACCATGTCTTAAGGTTTGAGGAGATCTCGGAGGTAAAGTGACTGACACAAGGTCATAGAAGGCACTAGCAAGTCCAAGCACGCTGGCTTAGCAACATATTTCCTCTGCCTTGGGGAAATTGCCCCTCCTGGGTAAAGATCAGCATGGGTAATGGTCAACAAAGAATCCTTTTCCTGTAAGTCTGCTGTGTGGAAAGCATTTGCTGGGCAGGGCACTAAGGATTTAGGGAAGAATTCAGCATGTCTCTGATGATGAGAGAGTTACAACTTAGTGTAGAGAGGGAGTAATAATAATAATACAAAATAATAGTGCAAGATAAAAGATACAGGCAGAAACAACGTTGGTGCCTGGTAGGTAGTAGGCATTTGGTGAATGTTTGTTGAATGAGTGAGTGAATTTTGCATTTAGTTTATCCGCGGAGTGCGACCCCACCATGGGTCAGGTGCGCTGGGAAGAAAGGTCTCACGTGGGAGGCTTTAAGGGGAAAGTAAGACTTGACTGAGTGGAGAATGAGGGAATCCCAGTCACAGGAAATATAAATACATGAGAAGATCTGACTTTTCAGCATAGTTAGGATACAGGAAAATCCAGGCCACTTCCCTTGTGGGGGCAGTTAGTTATCCTGGGGTAACTTAGAGCAACTTCTTGGCCTGGAAATAGATTTAGAAAAAAGCTGTGATGTGAAGTGGATGATTCTGTATGCTCTGGTGGAAATTCAGATGTCATGTATACAGTGAGCAAATTTGGAAACCAGGAATAGAAAATGTTTTATCAGTGAGTGACCAGACAAGGCCTGTGCTAATTAAAAAGCTGAGTAACATTCAGACTTCACAATAAAAATAGTAGGGAAACAGGCTAATACTTACCGAGTGCCGGCTCTGTGCAGACACTGTGTGACCTTTCCCCATTTCATACTCAAAACAGCCCTAAGCGTGAGCTTTCATGATTGTCCTATTTTATAGGTGATGAAGTCAAGCCCCGGAGAATTTAACTTACTTACTGAAGGACACTAGGAATGGAAGCAGCCCACTTTTCCTAATTTCAGGTCTAAAGTTCCTAGGAAAGCGCAAGTCTCTAAATACACAGCCAGGTCTCAAATGAGCTTTACCTTTATTTGAATTCCAAATAAGTCTTCTCTATTAGCACAGTTATTAGCATGTTTGATGCAAGGGAACAAGCCTTTCAATTCTGCTGTGCTGGCGGTTCTATTCAAAATCATCTGGCTTTTGGAAATAATCGCTAAGTGGTCCATTTTAATTACATCCCTATTCTCTCAAAGATGATTTTCCCATTGCATTTCATTTAAAAAATTTAAAAAGCTGAAACCACTAAACATTCGTCGGAGCTAGGGAATCACCTTCAAAATTGTTAGGCTGGCTTGTCCCTTGTACCAGGAAGACCATTGCGAGAACGGCTGGGCTACTGCTGTGCTCCCTAGACTTCCTGCTCTTAAAAATGACCTGATTTGTGAATTCCATAATGCCTTCTGAAAAATACACGTGCCTGGGGCCCTGGAGGCTCAGATTCTGTCAATGTCCGAGGGCCCAGGAATCCATCTTTTTTTTTTTAATATAATTTATTTTATTATCATTAATTTACAATTACATGTGCAATATTACGATTATTAAACTACCCCTTCATCAGGTCCCCCCCACCAACCCCATTACAGTCACTGTCCATCAGCGTAGTGAGATGCTATAGAATCACTACTTGTCTTCTCTGAGTTGTACTGCCCTCCCCGTGCCCCCCCAACATTACATCTGCTAATCGTAATGCCCCTTTTTCCCTCTTATCCCTCCCTTCCCGCCCATTTTCCCCAGTCCCTTTCCCTTTGGTAACTATTAGTCCGTTCTTGGGTTCTGTGAGTCTGCTGCTGTTTTGTTCCTTCAGTATTTTTTCTTTGTTCTTATACTCCACATATGAGTGAAATCATTTGATACTTGTCTTTTTCGGCTTGGCTTATTTCACTGAGCATAATACCCTCTAGCTCCATCCATGTTGTTGCAAATGGTAGGATTTGTTTTCTTCTTATGGCTGAATAATATTCCATTGTGTATATGTACCACATCTTCTTTATCCATTCATCTACTGATGGACACTTAGGTTGCTTCCATTTCTTGGCTATTGTAAATAGTGCTGCAATAAACATAGGGGTGCATCTGTCCTTTTCAAATTGGGCTGCTGCATTCTTAGGGTAAATTCCTAGGAGTGGAATTCCTGGGTCAAATGGTATTTCTATTTTGAGTTTTTTGAGGAACCTCCATACTGCTTTCCACAATGGTTGAACTAATTTGCAGTCCCACCAGCAGTGTAGGAGGGTTCCCTTTTCTCCACATCCTCGCCAACATTTGTTGTTGTTTGTGTTTTGGATGTTGGCCATCCTCACTGGTGTGAGGTGATATCTCATTGTGGTTTTAATCTGCATTTCTCTGATGATTAGCGATGTGGAGCATCTTTTCATGTGCCTGTTGGCCATCTGAATTTCTTCTTTGGAGAAGTGTCTATTCATGTCCTCTGCCCATTTCTTAATTGGATTATTTGCTTTCTGTTTGTTAAGGTGCATGAGTTCTTTATATATTTTGGATGTCAACCCTTTATCAGATACGTTTTTTATGAATATATTCTCCCATACTGTAGGATGTCTTTTTGTTCTACTGATGGTGTCCTTTGCTGTACAGAAGCTTTTCAGCTTGATATAGTCCCACTTGTTCATTTTTGCTTTTGTTTCCCTTGCCCGGGGAGATATGTTCATGAAGAAGTTGCTCATGTTTATGTCCAAGAGATTTTTGCCTATGTTTTTTTCTAAGAGTTTTATGGTTTCATGACTTACATTCAAGTCTTTGATCCACCTTGAGTTTACCTTTGTGTGTGGGGCTAGACAGCAGTCCAGTTTCATTCTCTTACATGTAGCTGTCCAGTTTTTCCAACACCAGCTGCTGAAGAGGCTGTCATCTCCCCATTGTATATCCAAGGCACTTTTATCAAATATTAATTGACTGTATATGTTTGGGTTAATGTTTGGATTTTCTATTCTGTTCCACTGGTCTGTGGGTCTGTTTTTGTGCCAATACCAAATTGTCTTGATTACTGTGGCTTTGTAGTAGAGCTTGAAGTCAGGGAGTGTAATTCCCCCTGTTTTATTCCTCCTTCTCAGGATTGCTTTGGCTATTCGGGGTCTTTTGTGGTTCCATATGAATTTTAGAATTATTTGTTCCAGTTCATTGAAGAAAGCTGTTGGTAGTTTGATAGGGATTGCATTGAATCTGTAGATTGCTTTAGGTAGTATAGCCATTTTGACAATATTTATTCTTCCTAGCCAAGAGCATGGGATGCATTTCCATTTGTTAGTGTCCTCTTTAATTTCTCTTAGGAGTGTCTTGTAGTTTTCAGAGTACAGGTCTTTCACTTCCTTCGTTAGGTTTATTCCTAGGTATTTTATTCTTTTTGATGCAATTGTGAATGGAATTGTTTTTCTGATTTCTCTTTCTGTTAGTTCATCATTAGTGTATAGGAAAGCAACAGATTTCTGTGTGTTAATTTTGTATCCTGCAACTTTGCTGAATTCAGATATTAGTTCTAGTAGTTTTGGAATGGAATCTTTAGGGTTTTTTATGTACAGTATCATGTCATCTGCAAATAGTGACAATTTGACTTCTTCTTTACCAATCTGGATGCCTTGTATGTCTTTGTTTTGTCTGATTGCTGTGGCTAGGACCTCCAGTACTATGTTGAATAACAGTGGAGAGAGTGGGCATCCCTGTCTTGTTCCCGATCTTAGATGAAAAGCTTTCAGCGTCTCGCCGTTAAGTATGATGTTAGCTGTGGGTTTGTCATATATAGCCTTTATGATGTTGAGGTACTTGCCCTCTATACCCATTTTGTTGAGAGTTTTAATCAGGAATGGATGCTGAATTTTGTCAAATGCTTTTTCAGCATCTATGGAGATGATCATGTGGTTTTTGTTCTTCTTTTTGTTGATGTGGTGGATGATGTTGATGGATTTTCGAATGTTGTACCATCCTTGCATCCCTGGGATGAATCCCACTTGATCATGGTGTATGATCCTCTTGATGTATTTTTGAATTCGGTTTGCTAATATTTTGTTGAGTATTTTTGCATCTACGTTCATCAGGGATATTGGTCTGTAATTTTCTTTTTTGGTGAGGTCTTTGCCCGGTTTTGGTATTAGAGTGATGCTGGCTTCATAGAATGAGTTTGGAAGTATTCCCTCCTCTTCTATTTTTTGGAAAACTTTAAGGAGAATCGGTGTTATTTCTTCTCTATATGTCTGGTAGAATTCAGAGGTGAATCCATCAGGCCCAGGGGTTTTGTTCTTGGGTAGTTTTTTGATTACCAATTCGATTTCGTCACTGGTGATTGGTCTGTTTAGTTTTTCTGTTTCTTGCTTGGTCAGTCTTGGAAGGTTGTATTTTTCTAAGAAGTTGTCCATTTCTTCTATGTTTTCCAGCTTGTTAGCATATAGATTCTCATAATATTCTCTTATGATTCTTTGTATTTCTGTGGGGTCCGTCGTGATTTTTCCTTTCTCATTTCTGATTGTGTTTATGTGTGTAGATTCTCTTTTTCTCTTAATGAGTCTGGCTAGGGGTTTATCTATTTTGTTTATTTTTTCAAAGAACCAGCTCTTGGTTTTATTGATTTTTTCTATTGTTTTATTCTTCTCAATTTTATTTATTTCTTCTCTAATCTTTATTATGTCCCTCCTTCTGGTGACTTTGGGCCTCATTTGTTCTTCTTTTTCCAATTTCAGTAATTGTGTCTTTAGACTATTCATTTGGGAATGTTCTTCCTTCTTTAAATAGGCCTGGATTGCAATATACTTTCCTCTTAGAACTGCCTTTGCTGCGTCCCACAGAAGTTGTGGCTTTGTGTTGTTGTTGTCATTAGTCTCCATATATTCTTTGATTTCTGTTTTGATTTGGTCGTTAACCCATTGATTAATTAGGAGAGTGTTGTTAAGTCTCCATGTATTTGTGAGCCTTTTTGATTTCTTTCTAAAATTTATTTCTAGTTTTATACCTTGGTGATCTGAGAAGTTGGTTGGTAGGATTTCAATATTTTTGAAATTACTGAGGTTCTTTTTGTGGCCTAGTATGTGGTCTATTCTGGAAAATGTTCCATGTGCACTTGAGAAGAATGTGTATCCTGTTGCTTTTGGGTGTAGAGTTCTGTAGATGTCTGTTAGGTCCATCTGTTCTAGTGTGTTGTTCAGTGCCTCTGTGTCTTTACTTATTTTCTGTCTGGTTGATCTGTCCTCTGGAGTGAGTGGTGTGTTGAAGTCTCCTAAGAAGAATGCATTGCTGTCTATTTCCTCCCCTAATTCTGTTAGTATTTGTCTCACATATGCTGGCGCTCCTGTGTTGGGTGCATATATATTTATAATGGTTATATCTTCTTGTTGGACTGACCCCTTTATCATTATGTAATGTCCTTCTTTATCTTTTGCTACTTTCTTCGTTTTGAAGTCTATTTTGTCTGATACAAGTACTGCAACACCTGCTTTTTTCTCTTTGTTGTTTGCATGAAATATCTTTTTCCATCCCTTCACTTTTAGTCTGTGTATATCTTTGGATTTGAGGTGAGTTTCTTGTAGGCAGCATATAGATGGGTCTTGCTTTTTTATCCATTCTGTTACTCTGTGTCTTTTGATTGGTGCATTCAGTCCATTTACATTTAGGGTGATTATTGATAGGTATGTACTTATTGCCATTGCTGGCTTTAGATTCGTGGTTACCAAGGGTTCAAGGGTTGCTTCTTTACTATCTAACAATCTAACTTAACTTTCTTGTTAAGTTATTGTAAACACAGTCTGATGTTTCTTTATTTCTCTCCCTTCTTATTCCTCCTCCTCCATTCTTTCTATAATAGGTGTTTTATTCTT
The DNA here is from genome assembly GCA_032199065.1 of Smutsia gigantea. Lineage (NCBI taxonomy): Eukaryota > Metazoa > Chordata > Mammalia > Pholidota > Manidae > Smutsia > Smutsia gigantea. The sequence continues at coordinate 47,910 of JAVSCE010011330.1, read as the reverse complement.
TGCCTTTAGTTAGTATTTGGATGGTCTGCTTTCTTTGCTATGATTTTTTTTTCTCTGGTGACATCTTTTTAGCCTTAGGTGTGCTTCCCTCTAGAGCAGTCCATTTAAGATTTCCTGTAGTGGTGGTTTATGAGAGGCAAACTCTCTTAACTTTCGTTTATCTGGAAATTGTTTAATCCCTCCATCATATTTAAATGATAATCGTGCTGGATACAATATTCTTGGTTCGAGGCCCTTCTGTTTCATTACGTTAAATATATCATGCCATTCTCTTCTGGCCTGTAAGGTTTCTGTTGAGAAGTCTGATGATAGTCTGATGGGTTTTCCTTTGTAGGTGATCTTTTTTCTCTCTCTAGCTGCCTTTAATACCCTGTCTTTATCTTTGATCTTTGCCATCTTAATTATTATGTGTCTTGGTGTTGTCTTCCTTGGGTCCCTTGTGTTGGGAGATCTGTAGGCTTCCATCGTCTGAGAAACTATTTCCTTCCCCATCTTGGGGGAGTTTTCAGCAATTATTTCTTCAAAGACACTTTCTATCCCTTTTTCTCTCTCTTCTTCCTCTGGTACTCGTATTATGCGAATATTGTTCAGTTTGGATTGGTCACACAGTTCTCTTAATATTCTTTCATTACTAGAAATCCTTTTATCTCTCTCTGCCTCAGCTGCTCTGTACTCCTGTTCTCTGATTTCTATTCCATTAACAGTCTCTTGCATCTCATCCCTTCTGCTGCTAAGCCCGTCGATCATTTGTCTCATCTCTGCATTGTCTTTCCTCACTTCCCTGACTTCCTCCCTCAGCTCTTGCATATTTCTCTGTAGATCCATCAGTATGGTTATGACTTTTATTCTGAATTCCTTTTCAGGAAGATTGTGCATGTCCATCCCATCAGGCTCCCTCTCTGGTGTTGTTGGGGTAAACTTTGTACCATATTCCTCTGTCTTTTCATGGCTATAAAAGTGGTCAGAAAAAGAAAAAAAGAGGAAAAAAAAGAAAGGCCCGCCGAGTGTTGTTTCCTTGAGGTGTTGTAGGTGCTGCTGCTGCTCCACTATTCTGCAGAAGCGGCCGCTCCGCCGGGCCCTTTATGACTCTGGCCGGGGAGGGAACAAATGGGAGGCTGCTGATTTCTGTGGCAAGTATCGGTGCGACTGCTTTTCCCAGCCGCAGTCCAAGGGGACTGAAATTCCCCAGGACTCCCAGCCTGCTTGGCTGAGTGCGCTGGGACGATCCTGCTCCTCCATTAGGCCCCTGTCTCCTTAAGACCACTAAAAAAGCGCACGCTTTTCTTTTGTCCAGGGGATCCAGGTGAGTGGATCTTCCGTCTCAGATCCTGCACCTCTGTCTCTCCAATCTCCGATACACCACGCAATGTGTGTCAGTGCTCCCAGTGCAGATCACCAGGGCTGGTTATTTCCCCGCTCTGAAGCCTCTCCTCCCGGCGGTGCGCTGGGGTTGGGGAGTGCTCAGGTGCTCGGGTCCCACCAGGTAGCAGCCAAGTCCTCTCAGGTGTAGCTGCAGGCTGGGTGTCGTCCTGTATCTTCTGGTGTCTCTTTTAGGAATAGTTGTATTTGTTGTATTTTCATAAATATATATGGTTTTGGGAGGAGATTTCCGCCGCCCTGCTCATGCCGCTATCATCGTGGAACTCTATAGATTTTTATTTTGAGCAGCATCAATTAAGCATCTCAAGAAACATCCTTTTGGAAATGTTGCAGAAAAAACTGAAAAGAATTTCCCCATCATCCTCAAGCAGAGAAAAGGCTACATACTTGGGAGCTGGGCAATTTATTTTTCTGGCCCTGACCCTTTCTAGAAGTGCAGTTTTGGGCTAGTCACTTGATTTCTCCACATAACAGACAAAATGATAACACATCTCCCTTAGATTGCCATAAATAGAAGATTCATTATGAAAATGCATGTAATATGGGAATAGAAGTTGGTACATAAAATTTAATATTGTTACAGCATGCATACTAACTTTTACCAGAATAAATTCCAGAAGCACTTCTTAAGAGTAAAGCTTTTGATATTGGATGTCTGGGAGGATGCTGGTGTGTGTTCAGGACAGCTGTTGACTAAACCATAAGCTAAACATTGGATGAGATGGGGAATCCAGACTGGGAAGGTGGAGGAGAGAAGGAAGCTGATTCGGTGCGGTGGTGCTGAGGCCACCAATGCAAACAGTGAGTAGGGGTGGCCTAGAGGCACAGCAAGGCTCTTTCCTGATGTCCTGAAAAGCTGGCATGAGCACCAGTTGTCAGTTACGTCGCTTTAGGTACTAGGAAGGGGTCCGCGCTGGAGAAGCCAGCTGAGGGCAGTCCGGGGCCTCACCATGAAGACAGTGGCAGAGAGATGGCGTCTCATTCAGTTCATCGCCTTCTGTGCTCGACCTAGTGTCTGGTGCCCAGTAAGAGCTTTAAAAATGTTTAGAAAATAAATGAACAAATGAGTACTCTATAAATTGAATTAATCAAAGTAGGTTCAGAGACAAATGGCCAGAACAGGCTAGAGAAAATATAATAGTGGAAACCATGAACTTGAGAAGAGAAGGAGGAGAAAACAGGGAATCAGAGAGGCCGATGGAGAACGAATGCTTCCCAGCATATTAGGAAAAAAGGCGAAAGTGGGTGGTCAGTGATAAATGGTCTGGAGGTCGAGTAGGATGAGAATTCATCTCTTTAAGGTCTGCTTTGGGAAGAGCAGTGCGGCGCCATCCCAAGTCCTGATACCTGGGATGTGGGCCATCTAGCCGTTGTAGGGGGAAAGTTTCCCCCACGTACATTTTTATTTTATTTTATTTTTTATTAAGGTACATTGATATACAATCTTATGAAGGATTCACAAGAAAAACAATGTGGTTATTACATTCACCCATATTATTGAGTCCCCCCCACACCCCATTGCAGTCACTGTCCATCAATGGACTAAGATGCCACAGAGTCCCTATTTGTCTTCTCTGAGCTACAATGTCTTCCCCATGACCCCCCACACACCATGTGCACCAATCATGATACCCCACAATCCCCTTCTCCCTCCCTCCCCACCTGCCCCCCCTCCCCAGCCCTGCCCTTTGGTAACCGCTTGTCCCTTCTTGGATTCTGTGAGTCTGCTGCTATTTTGTTCCTTCAGTTTTGCTTCCTTGTTATACTCCATAAATGAGGGAAATCATTTGGCACTTGTCTTTCTCCACCTGGCTTATTTCACTGAGCATAATATCCTCTAGCTCCATCCATGTTGTTGCAAATGGTAGGATTTGTTTTCTTCTGATGGCTGAATAATACTCCATTGAGTATATATACCACATCTTCTTTATCCATTCATCTACTGATGGACACTTGGGTTGCTTCCACTTCTTGGCTATTTTAAATAGTGCTGCGGTAAACATAGGGGTGCATATGTCTTTTTGAATCTGAGAACTTGTTTTCTTTGGGTAAATACTTAGGAGTGGAATTCCTGGGTCAAATGGTATTACTATTTTTAGTTTTTTGAGGAATGTCCATATTGTTTTCCACAATGGTTGAACTCGTTTACATTCCCACCAGCAGTGTAGGAGGGTTCCCCTTTCTCCACTTCCTCACCAGCATTTGTTGTTCCTAGTCTTTTGGATGTTGGCCATCCTAACTGGTGTGAGGTGATATCTCATTGTGATTTTAATTGGCATATCCCTGATAACTAGTGATGCCCTCACATACATTTTTAGAACGTAAATGTAAAATAAGCTCAATAATTAGAGGAAAACAAAGCACTAACTCGGTTCTTCTGTTTTTAACACAACCTGATTCTTTTTAAACTTTTGATTATGGAAATTCTTAAATACATGCAAAATACAGAGAGACATATAATGAACTCCCAGGTACCCAGCACCCAGCTTGAACCACAATCAACGATGTCATTTTGTTTCATCTATCTCTGCACCCACTCTCCTACACAGACATTGGCTCATTGCAAAGTGAGCACTAGATACCATGTTAATTCACTCATAAGTATTTTTGTTTGGGACTCAAGGGTACAAGGAAAGGCAGTGAAAAGAACAGAAATCGTGTGTGGTGGGCTCCCTCCAGAGCAAATGAACACAGCAAACAACGATCCAACGCCACGGGAGGACTTCCCTCTTCCTCTCTCAGAGCACATGGCTATGACCAGCAGAAAGTCAACAGTGGGGCTTTTCTCCGAGCAAACAGAAATGACTGAATCTATAAAAGAAGAAATGGCTTTGAATAAAGTTGAAATGCCCTTCTTCTAAATAGATTTACTCAAAGAAGAAAAGCAATTTTATAAAATTTCTAATTTGAGATAAAAATTGTATCTGTGAAATTAGGGTGGGCAGTTGTGAGAAAAGAACAATCTGAAATAAAGAAAGTTTGGTATTTGAAGGATGAAAAAAACTTTTAATAATATGTGTGGAGAGAAATAGAATGTTCTTGGATCAGATGCTTCAGTATTAAGATGTGAATGACATTCTTCTGAATTTCATCTATAGATTCAACACAATCCCAATTAAAACTCTAGCAGGACTGTGGTAACTGATAAGATGATTCTAAAATTTATATGGAAAAATCAAAATGCCTACAATAGCCGAAAGAATATTGATAAAGAACAAAGCTGAATGTTTATAGTACCCGATTTCAAGACTGTACTTTTATATATTTTACTATCAAGACACAGTAATCAAGACAGCATGATGTTGGTGCAAAGATAAACATTTAGATCATCAGAATTGAACAAAGAGTTCAGTAATAAATATACATGACATATTCAATTAATTTGTATTGTAAATGCCAAGATAAGTGGAAAATAGTATTTTTAACAATGCTACTGGAACAGTTAAATATTCATTTGGGAGGAAAAATGAACAATCACTCTTACCTAACATGATACATGAAACATATATCCAAATAAATTAAAAACATAAACACAAAATCTAAAACTATCAAACTTTTAAACAAAAATATAGGAGAAAATTTTTGTGATTTTTTAGTATGGAAAGATTTCTTATACAAGACACTAAAAACAAAGTGTAGAAGGAAAAAAGTCAATAAAATGAACATCAATAGTTTAAAAACTTATGCTCTTCAAAAGCCACAGACTGAGAGAGAATATCTGCAACACACATATCTGACAAAAACTTGCATCCAGAATATAAAAAGGGCACTTACAACTCATTAATAAGAAGATAAATAGCCCAAAGTAAAAATAGGCAAAAGATTTGAACAGTTTACAAAAGAAACACATGAAAGATGTGCAATATGATTAGCAGTAGGGAAATATAAATTAAAACCAGTATGAGATACCATTACATACCCATTAGAATGACTAAAATTAACAACAGCAAAAACTGACAAAAACAAAATACTGACAGTACTGTTTGTGGAGATATGGAATAACTAACTTTCAAATGTTGCTGGATAAAGGTAAAATGGTATAGTTCCTCTGGAAAACAGTTCATAGGTTTTGCAGTTTCTTAAAAAATTTAATGTGCAATTACCATACAACCTAGTAATTCTGCTCTTAGGTTCTAAATAGCCAAGAAAGATGAAAATATATGTTCACACAAGCTTTTACATGAATATTCATGGAAGTTTTATTTGAAATAATCAAACACTGGAAACAATCCAAATGTCATCAATATGTGCATAGATAAATTGTGGTTTTCAATGAAATACTACTCAGCAAAAAAAAAAGTAACTATATTGATACATAACAAGATAACTCTCAAAAACATACTATGCAAAAAAGGTACACAAATGAATACAAAACACACTTTATCTGAAACTCCAGGGAAAAAACAAATCTAATCCATAGTGACAAAATAAGTGGTCATTTGGGGCCAACATTGGGTGGTAAAAGGCTCAGTGGAATCCTTTTGGGTGATGAAAATGTTTTGTATCTTGATTGTGGTACATGAATGAATACAGTATCAAAACATCACACTGCACACTGAAAATAGATGCTTTTATTTATATAAATCATACTTCAATAACATTGAAAAAATTTAAAACTACAGTGGAAGAAACAAAGATGAGATTTTATCCTATAATTAACTAGAACTCAATAAAAGAAAAAAGATAAAAATGATGAAAAAAAACAAAACACAGAACAGATCCTAGAAATTTAGTCTTTTTGTTTGGAATCCTAAAAAAAGAGAAAAGGAGAGATGAAGCCATAGACATAATGAAAGGAAACTTTACTGAATTAAAACTGCAAGTCAGCATATTTAAAAGACTCATCAAACAAAATTAATATTTATTAGGTGTCAAACTCCTTGCCATTACATGGTGGAATTAACTTTCAGAGACAGTATTATAAATATATCCATGTACTCTTGGATTTCTCCTCTGTAACAATGATGCACAAAAGAAAATGAAACTTATCCAGAGTGTTGAGGGGAAAGGTGTGACCCAAGGATTTGCTATTTAATCGGTTTGTTAACTCAGTATGGTAAGGTCAACATAAAGATATTTTCAGACATACAGGGACTAAAAAAATTCTATCAACACTTATAGACTTTTTGAAAAAAAATTCTCAGAGATGTGTTTCAGTCCACTGTGATAGGATTAAAATACGAAATGAAGGATGTAGTACCTATTATACTCAAGAACCATGATGGCCAATGAACACCATCAAACACAGTGTGAAGGGTAAATACTATTGTGATATGACTGCAAGACTTAACTGATCATGGAAAACGTAATCCTCAGAAGGGGCCTTAACACCACCAACCCAGGATCTAAATCCAAGACCAAAGTAAGAAATACCAGGAAGCCAAGCGTGATGGCAGGAGTGTTCTGAGAGTGAAATCATGCTAAACCTAAGTTGTGTCATTTTTAACTAAAGGACAACTTAACTATGTCTAATACTTGGAGTTAGAAACGAGTAAAATAGGGGAAAGTATGTTTTTTTAAATGGAAGCTTGTCATTAATAAAATAAAATTTGCAGCACATTTAAAAAATATTAGGAATTTAAAAGCATAAAATAATATTTAAAAGAATAGGGAAAACAAATAGAACATGTAAAATACAGAAATTATTAAAATGAACAGCAAATATCAGTTTTGACACTTTAATAATTGATAATAAATATAAATGGATTAAAATATTTTATTAAGAATGAAAGGCTCTCATATTAGATCAGAATACCAAATCTAAGGGTGGGGAAAATTGAAGTTTATATGCTCAGGCTCCTCACCTGAACCTAAACGACTTGATGATATGACTGGACTGCTGTTAGACTGCTTCCACATCAAGAAGCAATGAGCTGCTATGGACTGAGTCACTAGATTCAGAGCTCCGCCCAGTGCTCTGGGCAGAGGCAGAGACAAAGGAGGATTACAGACCCACAGACTGTTAGATGCAGATGTGATTCTAATGCTGGACCTACCTTCACCTATCCCTGGGAGAATAAAGCCGGGTAAGAAGCCCTTTTACCCCAAAAACTTTCCACTGTCATTTCTCGGTCTCATTGAATCCATAGTGAACTTGCCCAGGGCTGAAACCCATTGACAATCCACTAAGTAACTGGACACTAAGTGTGTCCATAGGACACATTTAAATACAATGCTTAAGCATTACAGATGCGTAAAGAAAAATCGAGAAAGGAAAAGGAAAAAAACAGAAGAGGTAGTAAAACAAGCAGGAGATAACATAAGATTCAGCAACTACAAATATTGAACAGGATCAAGAGGCAATAAATAAGTGAGAAGTAAAGATTTTTTAAATTTGAATAATATAATAATAAAATAATATAATAACATAATCATTTTGAAACATCAGGGCAATTTTACAAAAAAGAAGTTGCTCAGAACCTGATTACAATTTAAAAAGTCAGAAATTAACAAGAAAATACTTGACAACAGTAGAAAAACAGCCCCTCGTAGAGATCTAAAATCACTAAATAACGTTTGGGGTATGTGGATGAAGCAAAGGTTCCTGTGGCCAGAATTCTCACCTTGCCCTGGTCGGCTAGCTCACTACACATATGTGGGCAATACATTGTTACTGACTCTATATAAAGAGCTCTGCCCAGTGCTCTGGGCGCGACACAGTGGTATGGCTGCAAGGATGCAGGAAAGCAGAGCAGAGGCTGGAGTGGTGGCAGCACCGAGGACAGAGGCCCAGAGGACGGCTGTGCAGGACGGCTGGGTAGAGAGGCCCAGAGGCAGAGACTGGCTTGCTGCATACACACTCGCTCTGAGTGAACGGGATTTTAGTGACTGAGCTGCCACCTGGAAATAAAGTTGGGTATGACCCTTTCACCCCAAGAACGTTTTGCTGTCAATTTCTTTGGTCACAGTGAATCCATAGCGAACTTGCCCAGGACTGAAACCCATTGGCAAGACAATGGTACATGAGTCAAAAGGATCCAATATATTTTTGAAACCATTAGTAAAAAAGACTTGCACTACATGATTAAGCATTATAAAGCCATAAACATTAAATCAGCTTTCCTCTCTTTTACTAGATACCTTATTAGACTTGACCTCACCTAGTAACCTTTTTCCTCCTTTTGATTTAGATCCTTAGTAGCAACACTGTACTCGCTACTGGATACCTCTCCTCTAAATCAGGTATCCAGTAGGGTCTTTTGGGTTCCCCCTAAAAGATTTAAAACATAATCTTGGGATGATAGCAAGGAAAAATGGTAAGTGTGGAAATGGCCACATCTGTACAAGCTACTTTAAAGTCCCTTGGTTCATGGTGGTGACTCTCTAACCACCTACTACTTAAAGTGTACTGATGGGAAGCATCAATCTCACCTGGAAAATATCAAAAATGCAAATTAATGGGCCCCACCCAGACCTACTGAATCCCTCTCTGGAAGGTAGAGCCCAACATCTGTGTTCAATGGTCTCTCCAGGTCAGTCCTATACATGCTGACCTGTGAGAACCATGCTCCAACCTGTTTCCACTTAACAACTTAGCTTCATGTAATTCCTAGTCAGGTTGGTTTCCTGTTAATGGGGCCAAAGTTCTCCTTAAATAAGCAACAGATGTGTGTGAGTTGAATATTAGACACAAGGAATGGCAAAGGTAGAGGTGCGGAGGACAGGATGGAGGTCATGGGGGGGTGATTTGATAAACGTGCTAAGGGATAACATTTTATGTATCCTGTCTTACATGAATGGAGAAGGTAAACAATTCTTTTAAACAAGACTTAAACCCAGCACTGGAGTAGGTAACCAGGCAAAGGACAGAATTTCAGGGGATTACCTTCCACTTACACCTAGTTTGTTTAAACTTCTCTTCCTCATTCTAGCATAAATATTGCTACCACCAACAGCATTGTATTGTGGCTTAAATATCTCTTGCACAGAATGACGGTTTTCTTGTATTAGATTCCCAAGCTCTGAGGAAGAGACAAAGGTTACCCATTCCAGTGGGGATCCTCTGTCGCTCTGTCATCTGTGACAGTAGCGACCATGTGAGCCCACCATCTCAGAAAGCAGACATTATTAAAACAGTCTTTTGTGAGTGTATTTCCTGCAATACTAACACCTTTAAAAGTTCCTGTTTTAAGGCTGCAAAAGCACACATCTTTTCTTTTAAAGTTTGGAGAGAATAGGAGCCATTCAGCACAGAAGTATAGATCCAAACATTTACCTTCAAATGGGGTAGACCCACTCCTTCCAGGAATGAAGACTAGTGGCTATTAATCTGTGACAAACAATTCATGTAGGATTCCTAATATTTTCATAAGGAGTAATCCAGGCTTTAGGAAATTTGGCATTGCCAAGGTGAATTAGTAATTTTGCCAGATGTAGTGTCTTGCCAATGGGTTTCAGCCCTGGGCAAGTTTACTATGGATTCAATGTGACCAAAGAAATTGACAGCAAAACGTTCTTTGGGGTGAAAGTGTTTATTACCTGGCTTGTTCTCCTGGCGATAGGTCGAGCACAAGCATCTCTGCCTCGGCCCAGAGCATGGGACCGAGCTCTCTATACAGCACAATAATAGCTTATTGCCTGAAGGTGTGGAAGCGGTAGCCTAGCAACAGGCCAGTTACTTCATCAGGTGGTTTAAGTTCAGTGAGGATCCTGGCCATGGGAACTCCAACTTCTCCACAGGTAGAAAATTACTTTATAACTTTTTCAAACAGGTCGTTAGAACTTAATTTCAATTTTGCTGGGTTGCATCCAACAGAAACAAGCCAAGTGTTTATACTAACCAGGAAACAGTTTGAGTGATTTCCAGCATCTTATAAGCACTTTTAAGGAACACTTAGATTTTGAGAATGACTTAGAAAAAATGCATATGGTTTAGTTCCCTTAAAAATCATTGCTTACAATAGAGATGATGCCATTTATCTTTAATTTTAAATCACTTATTTGTGTGCTGTGAGACATGATTATTAAACCAAATTTTGGTTCTCTTGCTCTTACTTTACACAACTTTTTTCCACTTTTAGACTAATGTCAGTAAAAACTGTCTCACTTCTTATGCCATTAGAGCACATGTACTATGTAAAAGCTAATAATTAGGTCAATGAGTCGGGTATAGTAATGAGGAATTGGGTGGAGCCTAGCAAAACTCTTAATTTCAAGAGAATGAAGAAATTTAGAGAATAAATTTTGTTTTATTACCAAATAAGGTGAATCCTTTTCCAGTTGCTTTTATTTAGTTTTTAAAGTACATTATTATTATGTAAGAGCCATACTACTTTAATGTATGTGATTTTTTTTCAAAGACATTTTATTTGTGAACATAACTGATTAATTCATACATTACGGTTTTCTTGTTTTCATCTTTGCCTCCTTGTTAAGCTAGTGTGCATGTACCCGAGGCAAAACTAGCCAGAATTTAAAAACCTGGTCAGTCTAACTAATTGTGGTCGGTCTGTGAGGCCACGCCTGACCGTGGGAGCCTGGAAATGCCAGTTCCAGCTGGAATTGCCCACCCCTCAGAAACAGGTCCTTTCATTTCCCATCTCTTTCCTCTCTCCCTGTGCACCTATTACTTTACCTATTTCACTAAAGACATGAATCTGTGCCCCCTTTTCTAAAGGGACCTGTCCTGATTCTACCTTAATCTGATGTTTTTGAGATTATCATTAGACTAGGAGAAGGAGCCCAGGATTTGGACCAGTCTCAGGACACCTGTGTCCTGCTCCATCTCCGTCACTCCCCATCTGTCCGAGGTATGTGAGAGGTGTGAGATCCCTGTCCTCAGCTCACCCACCATCCAGATGAGAGGGCTGGCCTGGGTGATGACCAGCATTCTATGACTCTGGGTCTCTAGTCTGTGACACTTTTCACTGTCCCCAGCTGACCTCCTCAATGGGCACTTTACAGTTTACCAAGCTCTTTCATATCTTTACAGTGTATAAAGCCTTTCCACACTCTTGACATCATTAGATCTTTATAGCAACTCTGAGGAATAGACCAGGCATAACTTTTTACCTTCCTTTTGGGGGTGAGGAAACAGGGGCCAGTAGAGGATGTGTGACTCGTTCATTGGCCCGCGGTTTCTAAAGGGTGAGACCAGGGCCAGGAGCCATTCTTCCTGTGAATAGCCCTCTGATCCACGCAGCTCCATTTCATGACAGACCAGTACATACCAACTAAAAGAAGGCAAGGCTAGGCCTTTCTGCTCTCATTTTGAATAATTGAAAACACAAACTCCAATTTGTTTGCTTTTTGTTTCTGAAATATCTTCCCATGTTCTGAAGCTTCAGAAAATTCAACAATTGTTCAAAGGCTAGATTAAAAAAGTATCAATGTAGATGTACTTAACAAGGATTATTATAGTAATTGGAATAGGTAGGGCCAGGACTAGGGTAAGGCAAGTGAGACCTTTGCTTCCGGCACAGAATTTAAGAGGATACCAAAAACAAAAACAAAAAATCAGAATCAAGGTTAATATTTCAGTGAAATATTTTTTAAAAATCAGAATGAAAAAAATACGTAATGAAAAAATATGAAAATTTTAACTAAAAGTGGAATCAGTAGAGGAAAGGGGGATAAAAATTATCTGAAGAATTATATGAATTATATTCTTCAACCTGTTAAAAATGGTCACTATACCAAATCTGTACGCTCAGCTCTAGACTTGATTATGTAAGAAAAAAAAGCTATTCATTTTAACTACTATTGTATTTTTTCTTATTTTCAGCCAAACATACTCCTAACTGAATCAGGAGTTTTGAGTCTCACTGGTTAAACATACCTATTCCCTAGGACAGCATCTTATGCCAAGCAGATGCACAGTAAATATTTATTGATCTAAAATAAATGGGTATTTAAAGGAGGATTTTTATAAATAAAATGCTGATAAGTATGGGTGTAATCTGAAATCGCTGGGATAGACAGAGCAGCAGGGCAGTGCTGAGAGGGCCCAGCAGGTGTTAAGGGAATAGAGGCGATGACAGTAGTGTTTGCCAACTACTCATTATGTATCAGGGAATACTGATTTTACTTCCAAGATCTGAAGCGTTCTCAAAATGTGGCACCTATTTCTCTTTAGTTCATGGATGCAGACCAACCCACCAATTTACTCCTGGGACAAATATATATTAGTGATGTTAGCCACTACTAGACAAATCACAGCAGCCATTTTAAAATTATTTTTTTTTGTATTATTAATGTACAATTACATCAGCAACATTATGGTTACTAGACTTCCCCTGTTATCAAGTCCCCACCACATACCCCATTACAGTCACTGTCCATCAGAGTAGTGAGATGCTATAGAATCACTACGTGTCTTCTCTGAGTTGTACAGCCCTCCCCGTGCCCCCCCCCAACATTTCATCTGCTAATCGTAAAGCCCCTTTTTCCCCCTTATCCCTCCCTTCCCACCCATCTTCCCCAGTCCCTTGCCCTTTGGTAACTGTTAGTCCATTCTTGGGTTCTGTGAGTCTGCTGCTGTTTTGTTCCTTCAGTTTTTTCTTTGTTCTTATACTCCACAGATGAGTGAAATCATTTGATACTTGTCTTTCTCCACCTGGCTTATTTCACTGAGCATAATACCCTTCAGCTCCATCCATGTTGTTGCAAATGGTAGGATTTGTTTTCTTCTTATGGCTGAATAATATTTATTGTGTATATGTACCACATCTTCTTTATCCATTCATCTACTGATGGACACTTAGGTTGCTTCCATTTCTTGGCTATTGTAAATAGTGCTGAGATAAACATAGGGTGCATATGTCTTTTTGAAACTGGGCTCCTGAATTCTTAGGGTAAATTCCTAGGAGTGGAATTCCTGGGTCAAATGGTATTTCTATTTTGAGTTTTTTGAGGAACCTCCATATTGCTTTCCACAATGGTTGAACTAATTTACATCGCCACCAGCAGTGTAGGAGGGTTCCCCTTTCTCCATATTCTCGCCATTTGTTGTTGTTTGTCTTTTGGATGGTGGCCATCCTAACTGGTGTAAGGTGGTATCTCATTATGGTTTTAATTTGCATTTCTCTGATGATTAGCAATGTCTAGCATCTTTTCATGTGCTTATTGGCCATCTTAATTTCTTCTTTGGAGAAGTTTCTATTCAGATCCTCTGCCCAGTTTTTTAATTGGCTTATTTGCTTTGTGTTTGTTGAGGTGCATGAACTCTTTATATAATTTGGATGTCAGCCCCTTATCAGATATGTCATTTATGAATATATTCTCCCATACCATAGGATGTGTTTTTGTTCTACTGATGGTGTCCTTTGCTGTACAGAAGCTTTTCAGCTTGATATAGTCCCACTTGTTCATTTTTGCTTTTGTTTTCCTTGCCCGGGAGATATGTTCATGAAGAAGTTGCTCATATTTATGTCCAAGAGATTTTTGCCTGTTTTTTTCTAAGAGTTTTATGGCTTCATGACTTACATTCAGGTCTTTGATCCATTTTGAGTTTACTTTTGTGTATGGGGTTAGACAATAGTCCAGTTTCATTCTCTTGCACGTAGTTGTCCAGTTTTGCCAACACCAGCTGTTGAAGAGGCTGTCATTTCCCCATTGTATGTCTATGGCTCCTTTACCATATATTAATTGACCGTATATGTTTGGGTTAATATCTGGACTCTCTATTCTGTTCCACTGGTCTATGGGTCGGTTCTTGTGCCAATACCAAATTGTCTTGATTACTGTGGCTTGGTAGTAGAGCTTGAAGTCCGGGAGCATAATTTCCTTTGGTTTATGCTTCCTTCTCAGGACACAGCAGCCATTTTTAAATGCCTGCTTTTGCCAGATCCTAGGGGCAGAAGCATGTATTTAAAAAACAAGTAAGATATTTTCTCATCCCCCAAGGAACTCACCACCTGACAGGAGGCTTATGACCTGGTGGAGTGTTCATCCTGGTGGCTTGGTTGCTCCGTGCATCGCTGCCCTTTATACTCAGCCTTTGACCTTTGGTGGTCCCGCTCTAGGCTGTTTGGGATTCCAGCTTGTAGCTTGGTGGGTTCTACTTGCATTGTGGTGGGAACGTCAGTTATGGAACAGGTACCTCAAGTTAGAACTCTGAATGCTTTTTCCCAGATAAATACTCTGGATTTACTTGATGGTTAAATTTGAAGTACAACTTTTTATTTCAGATGAACTTTAAATTCAGTAGTCCTGTGGGTAGGCCAAACGAATGATTAGTACATTTTTGAAATGCAACACAATAACTGGGAGAATACTGATACAGACATTTAGTGCATTGTGTAATATCACTATGCCTACGGAATATTCCCGTAGTATCAATTTTAACTAATAGCAATAAATCCAAACTTGTTTAACAAGGCAAACTCTGTCATAATCATCCATGGATAATAAACACCTAGTTAGTTACTATTGCATAAATTAATACTTACACCATGAACTGGCTCTACTTGGTCTCAACTAACTCTTATTTTTAATATGTTTAAAAATTACCTTAATGTTCAAGAGCATTTATTATATACTCTTCTAGTGCTGTGCTGGCATTTGGCCATTTTACCACATTTTAAAGGAATAGATTAAAATTTAGTGCATTCTCCAGCACCATATCAACAGTCTTTGTTTCTCCAATATAAACTCTAGAAATGTGTAACTAATAGCAAAAATCCACTGTACTTGTTTTAACTGTTCTTTTAAATTGTACCATGTTCTTATATTAAGACATAATCTCACTTCCAGTAGATATGAAACAAGCTGGCAAATTACCTACTTCTTTGAGCTTATTGTTTTATCTACCTCTTTCACATATACTAATGGCTTCTAATTGTGAAAGATGGCAGTACAGACCAGGAAAGAGAAAACTTGGGATCTGGTTTAGACTCTGGCTTAGCTGTAAAATCTTGGTCAAATTTTTCTGGTTTAAATCCTGATTATTCTTTATATACATAGTCAAAATAAGGTGATTTTTAAATTAAATATCTTCCCAGATTCATGTTTCCATAAACACTTGTCAATCAATGAATTCTTCAATTAATTTATAAAGAAGTAGTATGTTCCATTAACACTGTGTCAAGAGGTTCTGATATAGTGTCCCATCTAAGACTGCACTGGCTACCATAAATGTTAAATGTAAATTTTTGCGTGTTTAGGCACAATAATATTATTCTAAAAAGATCTTTACAAACTAGAAGCAAACTTTTATGAAGTATTTCTAACTCTCTGTCTCTCCTCCTCATCTAGACCTCAATTTTAGCACTTTTTATAATATAATTATGTGTCTTTGCCCATCTTCTCCATGTTATTGGTTTCTTCAAATGCTTGGACTATGGGTTATTATTTTCCTGAGGCTACCACAATAATTGGTACATAGGAAGAATCCACTGAATATTTGTTAAATGAATATATTCAACAGTAATCTGAGAGTATAAAGTATAATTGCCTTAAAAATGATAGGCAAAGCTCTCTTTATGTTATCTAGGTTCTGACATAAGCACACTTCTTGACAAGGAAATGTCTTGTTTTCAGAATTCCACTACCATCCCACACATGTTAATATAAATTATGGCTACAATTAGGAAACCTCTGACTTAAAATCTAAATATGAAAGGGTAAAGGTTGCATAGATTGTTGAAATGTTAACCTCTATAACATCCTTTACAACCCTTACAAATTGTTGTAATTTTAATCATCACTGAAGATATTCAATATTAAGTTTTTGAAAGATAGTTAATTTCAGGAGGTAATATAATTTCATAGCCATGTTTAGATATCTCAAGCACTTATACCCTAATTTTATATATACTAAAAAAAAAACTTTCAGATTAAGGTTTATTTATGTATACAGAAAACTTTCAGACCAAGATTAAAACAATGTATTAAATTATACTAAATAGTACATCTATAGTAAAAATATTAATGATATGCATATTAGCCTTATTTTTTTACTCTTCTCCATCACTCCTGTCCCTTTCCCCTTACTAGAAAATAGTTAATATTCCATACCCACAATGGTAAGAAGTCCCATTAAATCATAGTGACCCACTTTCTGTAATTCCATGAATAGGAAAAATCAGGCCTTTCCTCTAGTTACATATGATATATTTATTGTTTGTCACTCAGGCTACAGCCTAACATGGGCCCCCAGTACAGTATATAATGAAGAGAGTCTTTTTCCTGAACTGAGCTGACCAGGAGAGCACTGTTCTCCAAGGTTGTTGGTAAATATAAATAAAAAAGAGAAGCTATAAGTCAAAATAATTATTAGGTAGTGTTAAATTACATAAAAGTAATAATTATTGTGGCAATAATATTATGGAAACCCTATGATAATACTGACATTTATTGAGCATTTAATGTGTTCCAAATCCTAGGCTAAATGTTTTTCAAGCAATATCTCAGTGGATCCTCACCAAAACCTGACCACTGGTTATGATAGAGAAGTGGGTAAACTTACTTCAGAAATGAAATATGGGGTGAACCAAGCTGCCTCAATTTCTCTTGGAAAAAAAATGTCCTCCTTCCTTTTCCCTGTCCACTCAACAGCACACCAATGGCATTAAAAAATGATGATTCAATCAACAATATCTAAAACGAAACTAATTATATAAACGAGAAACGTGATTAAATGTCTGTGACTATTCTGAGAGGCAAGTGATGTTGCCATAATAACTGTCTAGGATTATTATGACAATGTATTTATAAAGTCACATTTTATCTTTAACAAGCAAAAATGAAACAAATTTGGAATATATTTGCTTCAGTTTGTATGCCCTAAAAATAATAAATTACTTAGTCCAAAAAATATTATTTATCAAGACACAAAGATGATAAGCCGCAGACTATGAGAAAACATTTGCAAAAAGAATCTGGTAATGCACACAAAACACTCTTAAAACTGAACAGTAAGAGACCCTGGAGAGATTCAAGATGGCGGCGTGAGAGGTGAGACAGAGAATTCCTCCAAAAATCACAGATAGTGTGAAAATATAGTTAATACAACCAACCCTAAAACAGCAACAGGAAAGAAGGCTGCACCAGACTGCATACAGACCTCACGAACAGAGCAGACCTTACAAAACAGGGTAATGTATGAAAGCCTTGATCCGGCGGGACCCGAGCCCTTCCCCCACTCCAGCTCACCTGCAGGAGGAAGAGAAATGGAGCAGCGGAGGGGGTGGAAGCCTGGGACTGCTGGACACCTAGCCCTGGAGATCCGCTTTGCAAGCAGAAATCCACATTGTGTCATGCTCTGGAGAATGGGGAGCTGGGACAGGCAGAGACAGATACCGGCCATTTGTGGAGGACGGGAGCCACACCTGGCCAATCTGAGACAGGGAAAGGTAGGTGGTCTGAGAGTCTTCTTAGCAGTGAGAGTGCTGCTGAAGGTGCGGGGTTTGCGTGGAGCTTGCTGCGTGGGAGAAGGGATAGGGGGACAAGGTTGTCTGGGTGCACTCTGCCCAGCAAATTGGGAACTTTGGGGAGCTTCAGGTATTCCATCCCCCTGGCTGGCTACTTAGCTCTGAGGCCCCCCACTGTGATATGCAGCCTGCTGAGCCTTCCTCCTGGCCTGACAGCACTGGCTCTCAAAACAGCAGTCACTGCTCTGGCATCAGACCAGCCAGAGAGAGGCCTCACCTATAACAGCTATAGACACCAACCACAGAGACTTACACCTATGTGCTTGGCCCACCAGCTATGATACTGGAGTCAGGCAGGGCAGATGGGAGTCAAGAAACAGATCTTTCCTCCCCCCAGGCACCAGATCCACTCCCCTATGACCCCCAACCTCATTCTAGGGGCTGAGCAGCTCGAGACACTGGAGCTTCTGGGCCATATAGGGCACCACCCAGAAATATGGAACTTCAAAGGAACATGGTACAGAACAAAAATCTCACAAACCCCAGAAAAAGGGCCAAATGAAACTTAAATCACCAATCATCCTGAAAGACAGTTCAAAATAAAAATCATAAACACGCTTATGGAGGTACAGAAAAATATTCAAGAACTCAGGAAAGAATATAAGATGGAGATTCAATCATTAAGAAATTCCATATCTGAAATGCAACATACAATGGAGGGATTTAAAAGCAGATTAGATGTAGTAGGAGAGAATGTAAATGGAATAGAAATTAGAGTAGAGGAATACAAGGAAGCTGAGGCACAGAGAGAAAAAAGAATCTCTAAGAATGAAAGAATACGGAGAGAACTGTATGACCAATCCAAATGGAACAATATTCACATAATAGGGGTACCAGAAGACGAAGAGAGATAAAAAGGGATAGAAAGTGTCATTGAGGAAGTAATTGCTGAAAACTTCCCCAATCTAGGGGAGGAAATAGTCTCTCAGGCCATGGAGGTGCACAGATCTCCCAACACAAGGGACCCAAGGAAGACAACATCAAGACATATAATAATTAAAATGGCAAAGATCAAGGATGAAGACAGACTTTTAAAAGCAGCTACAGAGAGAAAAAACATCACACACAAAGGAAAACCCATCAGGATATCATCAGACTTCTCAACAGAAACCATAAAGGCCAGAAGGAAGTGGCATGATATATTTAATCAATGAAGCAGAAGGGCCTCAAACCAAGAATACTCTACCCGGCAATGTTATCATTTAAATTTGAAGGAGAGATGAAACAATTTTCAGATAAGCAAAAGCTTAGAGAATTAACCTCCCATAAACCACCTCTACAGTGCATTCTGGAGGCACTCCTGTAGATGGAAGTATTCCTAAGACTAAATAGATGTCACCCAAGGGATAGACAAAGAGTACAGAATATGATTCATAACATACAAAGAATGGAGGAGGAAGAAAAAGGAGGAAAAAAATAAAAAAAATCTTTAGGTTGTGCCTGTAATAGCATATGAAGTGAGTTAAATTAAACTGTTATATAGTAAGGGAATTGCCCTTGAACCTCTGGTAACCACAAAACTAAAGCCTGCAATGGCAATAAGTACATACCTATCAAAAATCACCCTAAATGTAAATATTCTGAATGCACCAATCAAAAGATGTAGAGTCACTGAATGGATAAAAAAACACCAATATTTATGCTGCCTACAAGAGACTCACTTCAAACCCAAAGACATACACAGACTGAAAGAAAAGGAATGGAAAAAGATATTTCATGCAACTAATAGGGAGAAAAAAGCAGAGTTGCAGTATTTGTATCAGACAAAACAGACTTCAAAACAAAGAAAGTCACAAGAGACAAAGAAGGACATTACATAATGATAAAGGGGTCAGTCCAACAAGAGGATATAACTATTATAAACATCTATGCACCCAACACAGGATCACCAACATATGTGAAACAAATACTAACAGAATTAAAAGGGGATATAGAATGCAATACATTCATTTAGGGAGACTTCAACACACCACTCACTCCAAAGGACAGATCAACCAGACAGAAAATAAATAAAGAGACAGAGGCACTGAACAACATATTAGAACAGGTAGACCTAATGGATATCTACAGAATACTCCATTCAAAAGCAAGAGGATACACATTCTTCTCAAGTGCACATGGAACATTTTCAAGAATAGATCATACACTAGGCCACAAAAAGAGCCTCAGTAAATTAAAAATGATTGGAATTGTACCAACCAGCTTCCGTATCACAAAGGTATGAAACTAGAAATAAATTACTAAAAGAAAATGAAAAGCCCACAAACACATGGAGGCTTAATAACATGCTCCTAAATAATCAATGGATCAATGACCAAATAAAAACAGAGATCAGGCAATATATGGAGATAAATGACAACAATAGTTCAACACCACAAAATCTGTGGGACACAGCGAAGGCCATGCTAAGGGGGAAATAGACTGCAATACAGGCCTACCTCAGGAAAGACGAACAATTCCAAATGAAGAGTCTAAACTCACAATTAATGAAACTAGAAAAAGAAGAACAAATGAGGCCCAAAGTCAGTAGAAGGAGGGACATAATAAAGATTAAAGCAGAAATAAATAAAATTGAGAAGAATAAAACAATAGGAAAAAATCAATGATAGCAGGAGCTGGTCCTTTGAGAAAATAAACAAAATAGAAAACCTCAAGCCAGACTTATCAAGAAAAAAAGAGTGTCTACACACATAAACAGAATCAGAAATGAGAAAGGAAAAATCACGATGGACAGCACAGAAATACAAAGAATTATTAGAGAATGCTATGAAAAATTATATGCTAACACACTGGATAACCTAGAAGAAAAGGAAAACTTTCTAGAAAAATACAACCTTCAAAGGCTGACCCAGAAAAAACAGAAAATCTCAAAAGACCAATTACCAACAATGAACTTGAACTGGAAATCAAAACCCTACCTAAGAATAAAATTCCTGGACCAGATGTCTTCACCAATGAATTTTATCAAACATTTAGTGAAGACCTAATACCCATACTCTTTAAGGAGTAGAAGAAGAGGGAATACTTCCAAACTCATTCTATGAGGCCAGCATCACTCTAATATCAAAACCAGGCAAAGACACCACAAAAAAAAGAAAATTACAGACCAATATCCCTGATGAACATAGACGCAAAAATACTCAACAAAATATTACCAAACCGAATTCAAAAGTACATCAAAAGGATCATCCATCATGATCAAGTAGGATTTATTCCAGGGGTGCAAGGATGGTATAACATTCGAAAATCCATCAACATCATACACCACATCAACAAAAAGAAGGACAAAAACCACATGATCATCTCTCCAGAGATGCTGAAAAAGCATTTGAGAAAATTCAACATCCATTCATGATGAAAACTCTCAACAAAATGGGTATAGAGGGCAAGTACCTCAACATAATAAAGGCCATATATGACAAACCCACAGCCACCATTATACTTAACAGCAAGAAGCTTAAAGCTTTTCTTTTAAGATCAGGAACAAGACAAGGATGCCCACTCTCCCCACTGTTATTCAACATAGTACTGGAGGTCCTAGCCATGGCAATTAGACAAAACAAAGAAATAAAAAGCATCCAGATTGGCAAGGAAGAATTTAAACTGTCCCTGTTTGCAGATAACATGATATTGTACATTAAAAACCCTAAGGAATCTACTCCAAAACTGCTAGATCAAATATCTGAATACAGTAAAGTTGAGGGATACAAAATTAATACACAGAAATCTGTTGCATTTCTATACACTAATGATGAACTAGCAGATAGAGAAATCGGGAAAACAATTCCATTCACAATAGCATCCAAAAGAATAAAATACCTAAGAATAAACCTAACCAAGGAAGTGAAAGACTTATACTCTGAAAACTACAAGACACTCATGAGAGAAATTAAAGAGGATACCAATAAATGGAAACACATCCGATGCTCATGGATAGGAAGAATTAATATTGTCAAAATGGCCATCCTGCCTAAAGCAATCTACAGATTCAATGCAATCCCTATCAAAATACCAACAGCATTCTTCAATGAACGAGAGCAAATCGTTCTAAAATTCATATGGAACCACAAAAACCCCGAGTAGCCAAAGCTGTCCTGAGAAGGAAGAATTAAGTGGGGGGAATTATGCTCCCTGACTTCAAGCTCTACTACAAAGGCACAGTAATCAAGGCAATTTTGTACTGGCACAAGAACAGACCCATAGACCAATGGAACAGACTAGAGAGCCCAGATATAAACCCAAGCATATATGGTCAATTAATATACGATAAAGTAGCCATGGATATACAATGGGCAAATGACAGCCTCTTCAACAGCTGGTGCTGGCAAAACTGGACAGCTACATGTAAGAGAATGAAACTGGATTATTCTCTAACCCCATACACAAAAGTAAACTCAAAATGGATGAAAGACCTGAATGTAAGTCATGAAACCATAAAACTCTTAGAAAAAAACATAGGCAAAAATCTCCTGGACATAAACATGAGCAATGTCTTCATGAACATATCTCCCCGGGCAAGGGAAACAAAAGCAAAAATGAACAATTGGGGCTATATCAAACTAAAAAGCTTCTGTACAGCAAAGGACACCATCAATAGAACAAAAAGACATCCTACAGTATGGGAGAATATATTCATAAGTGACATATCTGATAAGGGGTTGACATCCAAATTATATAAAGAGCTCACACACCTCAACAAACACAAAGCAAATAAGCCAATTAAAAAATGGGCAGAGGATCTGAACAGAAACCTCTCCAAAGAAGAAATTAAGATGGCCAACAGGCACATGAAAAGTTGGTCCACATTGCTAATCATCAGAGACATGAAAATTAAAACCACTATGAGGTATCACCTCACACCAGTAAGGATGGCTGCCATCCAAAAGACAAACAAACAACAAATGTTGGCAAGGAAGTGGAGAAAGGGTACCCTCCTACACTGCTGGTGGGAATGTAAATTAGTTCTACCATTGTGGAAAATAGTATGGAGGTTCCTAAAAAATCTCAAAATAGAAATGCCATTTGACCCAGGAATTTCACTCCTAGGAATGTACCCTAAGAATGCATAAGCCCAGTTTCAAAAAAACATATGCACCCCTATGTTTATCACAGCACTATTTACAATAGCCAAGAAATGGAAGCAACCTAAGTGTCCATCAGTAGATGAATGGATAAAGAAGAGGTGGTACATATACACAATGGAATATTATTCAGCTGTAAGAAGAAAACAAATTCCACCGTTTGCAACAACATAGATGGAGCTAGAGGGTATTATGCTCAGTGAAATAAGCCAGTTGGAGAAAGACAGTATCAAATGATTTCACTCATCTGTGGAGTATAAGAACAAAGAAAAAACTGAAGGAACAAAACAGAAGCAGACTCACAGAACCTAAGAATGGCCTAACAGTTACCAAAGGGAAGGAACTGGGGAAAATGGGTGGGAAGCGAGTGATAAGCGGGGAAAGGGGCATTGCGATTTGCACACATAATGTAGCAGTGGGGTATACGGGGAAGGTAGTATAACACAGAGAAGACAAATAGTTGTTCTATAGCATCTTACTACGCTGATGGACAGTGACTGTAATGGGGTATGTGGGGGGACTTGATGATGGGGAAAGTCTAGTAACCATAATATTGCTCATGTAATTGTACATTAATAATAGCAAAAAAAAAGTACTGTACCCTGATCGTTATGGTGGTTACAGGAATATACACTTGTGATGAAGGTGGCAGAAAACTATACATGTACACTGTAGTAATGCCCATTTCCTGTTTTAATATGCACTATATTTATTTAAGACACAACTATTGGGAGAAGCTGGGTGAAGAGTACAGAGATATCTCTATACTACCTTTGATATTCAACCTAGAATTCTGCATTCAACCAAATTATCAGCACATGAATAGATAATTTGAGTGATATAATTATTTCAAAAACATTGCACCCATGTAACTTTTCAGAGAAAATGATATAATGTAGAAAATAAGAGAATAAACCAAGGAAGGAAAAGATACTGACTGAAGAAAGCAGGGTTCCGACACCTGCGAACCTCAGAGGGAATTACTAGGATAAGAGCTGTATAACAGCCTGCAGAGCAACACTTTCTGCATATCTTGAGGTGTGAGGCAGCCAGAGGCCAAAGGAGAGTCCATAGATTTCATAGTACACTTGAGACACTGTAGAATGAAAAATCCAGAAAACAAAAACGCAGGGCTGTTCAAGAAAGGAAGTGTGATCAGGACACAGTGCTTGGATCTGGAGATCACAGAATTTATACAGTCTAAGTAATGTAAATGCCTTTTATTGATATTTTGACTTTTAGAATAATCTTGAAAACAAAACATAGAAGACCTTATTACGATCACAAAATAGAATGTAAATATTAACAGGATTGGTAATGTGAAATTAAAAATACAGATTCAGAATGCAAACTGAGGAGGAATGGAGAGAAAGGAAATATTGGGGCATTTATATTCATATCTTATAACATGTAAGATCAAAAGACACTTCATGTAATTCATAGAAAAAAAGTAGAAGTGCAAATGTTATCATTTAGAGATAAACAGGACAGGTGTGCATAACTGAGCTGAATCTTCCTCTATGATAATAGGAACTCAATATATAATGCCTCCAGTTGGCAAATCTAGGAATGACAGAAACACATATTTTTTATTTTATAAATATAAATATGAGACTCCCAGAAGATAGGAGATATTTAAAAATACAAATAAAGGACTATCAAAAGAAATCAAACTGGAAATGTTAAAAACGGTTGCTTCTGTAGGGAACAGAACTGAGGATGGACAAGAATGGAATGACGGACTGTTGATTTCATTGTAAGATACTGCATTTAAAAAAATGTTTTATATGTGTACATTTAGATCTCAGAAACTTTTAAGTATTCAATCCTATCAGATTATGACTCATACATAATGAGTTAGAGTCTTTATAAAAATTTTCATAGCAATCACTTAATCATAACACCCTCTGTATGACTCTTAAAAAGCACTGTGGAGTACACGGTGAATTTTGAGCCTGGAGAATACTGTAAAACAACTACATATACTAGAGATTGTACTATAAACAGAGAGTGAGAGTAACCTTTTTTTTAAACGAAGGTTCTGAAGAATCAAGTCAGATGTAGAAAAAGCATTTGCTGCTCAGAAACACATGACCTCAGCATCTCTCTCTCCAGTGCTGTGACGGACAGTTCCATGAAAGCTGGCTCATTTTTGCTGCTTTTGTTTTCTACCTCAAGGCTACTTGGCGGGAGAACAGGCACATCCCAGAGTAACTTCCCAGAGTAACTGAGAAGCGGAAATCTATAGATGCCTCTGTGTCTCCCATCCTCCAGGTACAATTTCTGAGATTTCTTTATGTTTGCCAGAGTTCCCAGCAGAACTGTATTTCAGTTGCCCACTGTGGTAACTAACCTAACATATGCCCTTTGCTGCTTTCCATCTTTCCCTCTTTCCCTATCTTACTCTCTTAGCTCTTGCTCCAGGTTCCTGGAGTCAACTCTCAGACTACCTGCAGTCAAGACCTTGCCTTAAGTTCTTAAGGAAACCTTCAAAATAAGACACAAGAGGTCTAGGAATCGGGGCTGTGCTGACACACGCGGGTGCCCAAGCTGGGCCAATTGTTTGGCGCCCCTTCAAATACAGGCAGACCTTGTTTTATTGTGCTTTGCTTTGTGGCACTTTGCAGATACAGCATTTTTTACAGATTGAAGGTTTGTGGCAACCCTGTACCAAGTCTATCAGAGCCATTTTTCCAACAGCATTTTCTCACTTCATGTCTCTGTGTCCCATTTTGGTAATTCTCACAATATTTCAAACTTTTTCATTATTATTATATTTGTTATAGTTTCTATGATCAAGGATTAGTTATAGACAATCAGGGTAACTTAGTTCTTCCACAGCTATTCCAGTTTTGTGTTGTCATGACTTAAGCTGCACAGGGTTCTCCACATGGCAGGGCAATCTGAGGCTTCATTGCTGAAAGACTGAGGGTTCCGATAGTCCTGTGTCTTTGGGATTGTGAAAGCATCCATTAAATTTTGTCACTGGCCATGTACTTGGAGACACTATAGAGGTCTGAGTTACAGACACACACCTCTTTTCCTCCTTTTTGCTGCAGCAATGACCACAGCTGGTACTGTTCCTTTCTTTAGCTGTTTGCTCAATGGCATAAGAATTCCCTAATTCCAGGTGGCAGTTTCAACCTCATGATCAGTGGAATCATTATTGTATCCCCAGGTGGAAACTTTATTTCTTAGGGAACTAAGATCTCTAAACCAACACTGCTCAAAGTTGCAAAGATAAGAAGTTTTAAATGTTGAATGTAGGTGTAATAGTGAAAGGATCAGCCTTTCAGTCTCTCTTGGTTCCCAAGCCCAGTATTCTGGCAAGGAGGGAAATAGTGCTTTACATTTGTGATGGATTTCAGAGCATAAACTATGTCTTGTAGGGAAACACTCCAGATTCTCATGCTGTTGTCTCCACTCTGGACGTAATAGTCTTCGTAGGACATTTTACTGTTTTAAAGGTCATGCGCTTCAGGGACACAGAGTACACAGGTCCACTGCCTCCATAAAACCCTCTGAGCACTCTTCTCCTAACCCTGTTGGTGTGGCTGAGTGCAGAGCACCAGTTAAGCGGAGGGAACGTGGGTCCCTGAATGGACAGCAGAGATTTCCACCCTTCCCTGCTGACCTCCTGATGGACTGTGAAGTGCAGATGAAATAGGCATTTTTAAACTATCAAATTTTTTTGGTATTTTCATTTATCATATTAAACCCTCTGATTTGGATTTGTTACTGTAGTCAGCCTACCCTAATACATGGAAATATAATTAAATCTCAGAGGTGTGAGTCCATTGTCCCCTTTCTTTAATTATGAAACGATTTTCCACATCAGAAGCAATGTTCTGATGTTTCAGTGGTACACTATGATGTTGAATAAAGGATTCAGTAAGTCCACAAGTGGATGGTGTCGCTGGTGAGTCTGTTTCAGAATAAGTGTTACTTTGGTAGGAACAAACTGACAACCTCTCCAAAGTTGGAGCCACCAAGCGGCTGGCTAGTCCAGGCACAGATCCAGAGGACGAGGTCAGCATCGGTCTCAGCTGCCAGCAGGCTGGGTGCTAGCAGTGGTCCCAGACAGCTCTGTGAGAAGTCCACACTGTCTGAGTTGCTGTATAGCCTCTCTCCTTATTGGTATTAGTTTCCTGTGGCTGCTAAAATCACAATATTGTTGGCTTTAAGCAACAGAAACTTCTTTTGTCACAGTTCTAGAAGACAGAAGCCTGAAATGAAGGTGTCAGCAGAGCCACAGACCATCTGGAGGCTCTAGAGGAGAACCTGTTCGTTGCCTCTTCCAGTTTCTAATGGCATCTTCACTGGCATTACTCTAATCTCTGTCCATCTTCACATCACCTCTTTGTGTGTGTGACACATAATAACACTTGGAATGGAATTTAGGTCTCACCTTGACAATCCAGGATTATTGCCTCATCTGAAGTTCCTCAACTAAATCACACCTACAAAGATGCTTTTTTTATAGGGTCACATTTATAGGTTCCAGGGATTAGGTCCTGATATCTTTGGGACCACCATTCAGTCCATTACATTCCATTTGTCATTTTATGAACCCACTGAGCAAACGTAAAGTGGCTAAGAAAAAATGACTGACTAATGTCCACAGAACAGGTTACTCTGTCCCTCTGTTTATTGAGAGCCTTTTCTACAGTGGGTGCCTTTGCTAAACACTTACATGGAGCACAACTACCCCAAAGCCAGTGTAAATGTATAACTCTAATTTTTCCTTCTAGGAAAAGTGGGCAACCAGATGTACAGACCGAAGTCCTTTCATTGGGAAAATTTTCCTTCCACAAATCTTCAGGGCCATTATGTGAAGCTGTGACATCGCCAGTCCATTTCCTGTTTGTGTTTGCATGTTACGTGAAATAGTTGGTAAACCAGGCTCAATTATTTTTCAGTTTCTCAATCAAGATTCCAGTATAAATTAAAACATCCGATAGTTTAAATGAAGAGTCTTTAATAAAAGAAATTGCTTATAGAGGTATAGGCAAGGTTAAAGGAACAAAGGGTGGTGAGGTATCCAGACACCAGCAAGAGTGAGATGGTGTTATCATTCCTAGTTGTAAAGTAACAACAGAAGAAAAGGTTCCTGAAGCTTAAAACTATGGAAAAGAGGCTTCCCAGCAGGGTCTGGGGTTGCGGAGGAGGGTGACTAGGGTCAGAGGTGTGGCACTGAAGTAGGGAGAGAGCATGGAAGAGATGTTCTACCTATTCTAGCCATCCACCCATTGATCTCCTACTGACTGGACCCAACTGGAAGACAGCTGGCAAGGTAGGCAAGGCAATGCCATGTCCACATGGGTTAGTATCCTAGGACACAAAACAAGGCAAAATGGATCAGAGGCACGCAAACACCATCAGTCAAAGTAGGAACTTTGAAGAGATCAGACGTAGACTGAGGGGAAGTGTCAGCGCAGCAGGAGCAACGCATTCACGGTTTGAGGCGCCTTCACGACCTACCTGATGAAGGAGTGCTACTGTGCGCGCCCTAGTCCATGACACGATGGATCAGGTAACACCCAGCCCATGGCAGGCAGCTCAGCTCAAACGATCATCTGATATTCCATGGACATGGACAGATACACAAATTTCTACCATGGTCCAAAGCAATCCAGGATCTTTCTTTAAAGAATAGCTATTTGGAGAATAGATCATGGCTTTGCTCCAAAACCTAGAGGACTGCAATGTAATTCTAAAGGCCTATCAGAGGACCCCAAAGGATCGCTTTCTGCCAGACACTTCAAGTATATTTGATCTGTTGGATGGTAAGGATCAAACAGCAGAGTAACTTGCACTGTAGCCCATAATAATAGCAAGGTCTTCTCTTCCTCTGGCTCCAGTCAGACCTGGCAACCTCATGGGTTACCTGGTGAGTGAGTGAAAGCAGCAACCTCAAACATATATATGTGTTTCAGAAGTCCAAAAAGATTCACCAATCTAATAATTTCACCTCTTCAATAGTGATAAGTGACAGAGTATGACAATTGTCTTTCACTGAAGAAGAAAATTTCAACTTGCTACAGACCACTGGACTGCCAAAAACGTGACTGGTGGCATAGTTCTTATTCCCCCGACTCTCTGGCACACATGCTCCTTGCCAAGGAATCTCGGGTACTTTCTACCCCCTGCTCACCACATCCAGTCGGCACCATGGAATGGACCAAGACAGTGTCTTACGGCATGATGAGACAAACAGGGTTCCTAGATAATGACAGAACACTGGCTAATTGATGCTCTCCTGAGGGAAGGCTGTGAAGGAATACAGGTGAAAGAAACTACTTCTGTTATATCTTTCTGGAAAGGAGAAGAAAAATGTTTAACAGATTAATAGCTGAGGCTCAGATGCCAGAGTTACATTGATTTGTTTCAGTTAATTGACTACATCTGAAACAGCCACTGAACTTGGAGTTACATGATTAAGTTAATGGTAATCCACTGTTATTCTCCAAGACTCCGCGATTTCTGCTCAGGTCAAACAGGAGAGTTATACAGGTATGTGATAAAACATCATCCACCCCTGAATATTTCATGCCTTTGATGCTGGCATGAACCTCCGACACTCACCCGGAAATGTGGCATTACTTTTGGTCCACTGTTTCAAGAAAGAAGGGATATTTTGTGAGCTTTGACGTGAGCCTTCAAACCATATTAGCCCCAGTTCCATGAGATAGGGAATCAATGTGGAAATTCAGCCAGAGGCTATGTCTAATCCAACTATACATTCGGGAACTGGAGGGAGTAGGTTTGAGTACCCGCTGGGCCCACTGTGAGATGAACCCAGACATACACGAGCCCCCATTTTGACCGGTGACAACACTTAATATTTGGCTGCCCAAGGATGAGTATTGGCTCAGGGTCCCAGTAATCCTCCCAGAGTCTGCATATTTCCCTTGCCTTCTGGTGAAAGCTTAGGAGAAGGATTTGTACTATATCCTCGTGACATTGTCACAGGGAATTTCCTCAAGGCAACAAAACATTCACTTCATTTAAGATTTAGGTCTATTACTGACTCAGGTATGGAAATTGATGAGGGGCTGTGTGTCTCTATTATAGCGACTCAAGTTACTGACAAACACAGGTCAAGCAGGGCTTTAGGAGGTTGCCTACTTCAGTCCGAGGGACATCATAGAAAATTAGGCACCACCATTGACACTCATGAGCTAAGCCATTCTAACAACCACTTAGACTCTGCTGCCCATTACTTAACCATGTCCACTTCGGTTCTAGCGTTTAAGTACTGCCATCTGGCCCCTGGCAATCTGTAAGACCCTCACTCCTGCTGAACTGAACTCAGGGAACCCATTTCAGAGACAGCTCTCTCCTTCCGCCATCAGCCTGACAGGAATCAGAGCGTGTCAACCTCAAATATGCCACTTGGTATACGGATTATTTTTTAGCAATTGAGGAAAAGCAGACATGGGTAGAGCTATCTACCCTCCACCTATGTGCCTACAGCAGTGCAGACTTCCCCTGTGAAGCGGTCCTCCTCTCCTGGATTAGGAAAAGGAGGGCAACCCTTATCACTGGAGCTGGAGCCAGCACTGGAATGAGTCTGTATAAACAACCTTATAAAATAACAGTTACCTACCATTAGTTTCTCCCATGTTTTCAGTCACTTTCCCACAGTCTATCAGCCCTAGAAGCCCAGATTTCATCTAGTCACTTCTCCACAATTTATTGCTTTTTGTTAAAATGATACATAAGCCTCTGAGGCTAACAACTTCTTTGGGTTTTTCACTTCTTTTCCACGAAGCTTCCAGGCATGTAAAATTAAAAATATTAATATCAATAAATATTAAAACCTTTTTCTCCTGTTGTCTTTTGTCAGCTGAATTCACAGGTCTCAGTAACAACCTAAGATGGTAGAAGAAAAGTTTTCCTCTATACAATCCCCAGCGTACAGTCAGCAGTGACTAGAGAATGTTTCAAGGATGTATCACCAATGTATTTCTCAAATACAGTGAAGGGATGGTCAAGTGGGTCGCATGATAAATCATCTCCAACTTTCCTAACTCCCTATACCTCTGGCTTCTCTCCTCCACCTTATTCTAGTGAATTTCTAATATATATCTCATTTTAATGTAAGATACCAATGACTCCAGGTTTTAGTTAAATAACTGACAAATCATAAAACTAGTTGTCACTGTTGAGCTATGTCCTCAAATTAAGAATTTCTGGTAAATGCACCTATACAATTTCAACCCAAAGATATGTTTGTTTCTGCTTTGCCTAGTGCTCGTACACTCTGTTCCTATACATTTCTGCAGGTGAAAATTAGATGAACCCTATAATTCTAAGTTATCTCCCCTGAGCTAGACTTTGTACTTGCCTAGTGGGGCATGCTGTGATCTAACTCTCCTTACAGAACTGATGGCATTGAAAGAGTAGAAGACAGACATAAAGATCAGCATCCCTTTGGGAGATAACTACCTTGGTTGTTATTAGATGGTCTGAAGCAACAAAGGACTATTGTCATCTTATAAGGGAGGAGGGGCTGCTTTTCTTGGCCAGGAATATTCAATGAGATTTAAAGATTCAGGTTCTTCTATTCATCCAAATCTATCCAAATATCCCCATTCCAATTCTTTGGGTCCTATTCTTTCCCAATTAATGCCACAACTTTCATTTGGGAAACTACTGAGGCTGTTAACTTAAGCTGTAATTCTGCAACCCACTTTGGATCTTGTTTTAAGATGTTTCATATCCGTAGCTACAAGATATAAGAGGGCCTCTTAGGGCAGCTGATAATTTAAAACATGAGCTAATTTTCTTTCTGTAAACTCTGTAGTGCAATCAGCAGCAGCGATCTCATACGTTTTTATATTCCTCATTCCATCACAATACTATAGTGCAGCAGCCATTTGGCCTGGTAAAGGCTTTGCTTTCAATAGCTCTTTCATTCTAGACAACCACAGGTGAAAATTCAGCTGTTCTGTGGAAAACAGTATCCCATTTCCCAGGGTCATGAAGTCACCAGTGCCTGCAAACCAAGCAAGGTCAGACAACCAATTCCATATTATCTTTGGCAGTCTATTTCCTGACTGGATTTTGGTGTAATTTACATAATGAGGTAAGACTTAAGGTATTTCAAGCAGGAAGAGCTTTAAATGAAAGGATTAAATGCTTATAAAATCATTAGTGAAGGAGGAATGAAAGTCACGAGGCTGCCTCTAGTCTTTGACTTCAAATTCACATGACACACCTGCCATAATTGCTGTCATGACCACCATTAGCATTGCCTGCATTCACAAGACTGGTGTGAGGGTGGTGGGACATGTAGTTCATTTGTTGCCAAGGACCCCACTGATATAATTGCATTACTACAGAAGAATGGCATCTACCTCCCTTCTGTTTCCAAAACCTTTATGAGTGCCTTACATTCACAAAACCTAAATTTGTGAGGGAACCTGAGAAATGAAACTTTTAGTCCTACAGACTCTCTAATACTGGGGAGAGAAGCATAACATATCAAGGGGATAGGAACAGATTTATAGAGCCAATAAACATGTAGCACACTAAAGATGGTGCTGGATTTCTTGAGTAGTTAATATTTAGGGTAAATATTAACTAATATCTAGGATGTAAATTCCAAATCTCAACTCTAATGATAAATTAGAAATTTGTTTCTCAAATTCATCTGGCTGCTCTTTTGTCTCACAAGTACCCAAACCTCTTTTCTTTCTGGAAAAAAGATCAGACACACTTCTACAAGGGCCAACAGTAATAAGTCAAGCATAATGAAAAGACTGAAATGTTGTTGAATAAACATAGCTTTCAAGAACAATTTGTTCTTCTGTGACCATATAACATCAAGTTATAAATTAAATTTTCACTGAGAACTGAACTCAAAACATTTGAAATCCAGCTGAATGTGTACAGCTGATAAACTCTAACTCTATAATATGCTTACAAAAATATATATGTTGTATTTGATTCCCAGATTTATTAATTAGAACACAAGCTGCATTCAGAAGTGAGGTGTGAACTAACCTATCACTAACATAATGCTACGTACCATGCTAGACTCATCATCTACCCACCCTCATTACCAAACAGCTAGGTAATCATTATTCTTGCAAGACTGGTTCTTAGGATAGCTTCCTCACAGGGAGGAGAAACTGTTTTAAAAGAATGCAGCAGGGATGACAAAGAAGGAATTTCAACTGGATGCTTTCCTTTCCCCCATTGCAAATCCAAAGAAAAATTTTTAAATTGAGGAAAGAACAACCTAATTGGCTTCTCTAGAACTGGTAGAAAAGGGATTCAGAGATAACTGGAGGCTGACTAAATGTATGGAAAATGCATATAGACTGACATGATACTCTTTACAATTTAGTCTTGTATTTAAATAGAGAAATAACCAATAATTTTAAGACCCTATCATTTTAGAAATGGGTTTATTACTTAAGCCTTCCAAGATTTTTGTTTTTAGAATAGCTTTTAATTTGGACATAATCTCCGCATAGGTGTGCAATTACAATGTGACCTTCTGACAGCTACACTGATTATAATTAGCTATCAAGTGATGTGTTTCAGCATGTACTTATTCTCAAAGGAGACACTACTTTAAGGATACCTTCCCTGGGAAACCCTTACCTATGAGAATGGGAAAAATAAGAAACTTCTACCTCAGTTTCTATCTAAGACCACATGTGGACATGTAAACATGCTTTTATGTAGTAAAATGATCTAAATTCTGGGCTTTTTTTTGACAGGTACAAAAATGTTTGATTCCTCAAATACAGTAAAACCTAGACTGGTAAGTCTAAAGAACACTAAAACAGGTAACTCAAATCATTTCTTGTCCACCTAAAATTGCTATTAATTGATCATCATCCAAAGACAACTATTTGCCACCTTTTTTATGAGCCATGATGTTCTTTCAGTGGTATATTCTGGAGCCTCACTCTTCATCTGGGAGTGGTTCTATAAGTCAATTATGATTTTTAATTTAGGTGTTTGAATCCCCTTCAGGAACATAGAATTATGTTATATCCTCTTATTTTAAAAAACTTTAAAAAAAGAAAACAAATACCTGTGCCTTTTAATCCACAGCTGTGTCTTCCCTCCATAACTTCCCTTGGGAAAACCAACTTCTCTACTTGTAGGTAGTGTTTTGAAGCAAGGAATTTGTTTCTGCTTCTCTTCCTTTGCACAATTCTTCTTGTTCCGATGTCATCTACCTAAAATACTAAGATTAAGCATGGATTCTAAAATACACTATTAAGAACTTGTTTTCCAAGGTTACTTGTCAAAATTGCTTGCGTGCAGTGGCAGGTGACCAAACATCACTAAGCAGGCTGTCTGTGCTCCTGTGCCTGGAGGTCAGCATCACAGTGGCTCTGAAATCCACAGCCCTATTTATTACCCATGTCTGTACTGAGCACTCCACAGCCTGTCCACCTGCAGTTGTCTTTTTCTCAATAAGGACAATGTTTTATGAGTATGTTGGCTGAGATTAAGGGTGTAACAAGAAAGAGCTGGGAGAGTGTAAACAGTTCAGCATGATGTCGCACCCTTAAGAAGGTGAGAGTCAAGAGTTCTGCCCCAATAGTCAACACATAATGACTAAATTGAATTATCAAATGGATAAGACAGCAAAAATCACTTTCACCTCTAGGTTCTCTTTCTTATATGGTAACTGAGTTGCATATATGGAACAAACCTATAAATTAACATATTCCTAATAAACCACAAAACACACCTAGATTCATGTTTTTAAATGTGATTATAATAATCCATATGAAAATATTTTTGATTGACTAGAGTGTGGAAAGAGAAAAAGAGAATGACTAAATGAATAATGCTAAAACTGAAACTAGTTATCAGTTAGTGCCCATGAGCACAACAGAGACAAAAGTAACAAGAAAAGAGAAAAAAAAAGTTACAGTCAACAACTCTTTTGGACAAAGCACTGCTACATGACTCGGGTATTTCTAGTTATAGCAAATATTTAATAGATTCCATTTTCTATGTAATAAAAAGTTTCTTTAATTAGTGACAAAGGTTTACCAGTAAGAGGATACAATCCCCTTCACTGAAACTCAGGTATGAGACATGCAACTAAGTGTGATGATAGAGAAACTATGAAAGCTACTAAAAAAGGCTATGTTTATCACATCTTAAAATCATCTCTGATAAAAAACTGTAAAGTATAGTAGGAATAAATATTTAGATACAAGAACAAACGAGCTCCCCACTTTATTTCTGGAACCAAAAAACATAGCATTAAAAAGTGCTACAGCTTATATCTGAAATGACAGATGTAAGAATAATTTAGAAGAAAATGATATGTTTTATGTCTGGATCCAAAAGCTCTTCCAAAGGCAACCAATTTTTAAAGTAAAAATATGTCATCATAAAAAGGCTTTTACTAAAAGAAATTACAGACACCCAAGTTCAGGTTTCATTTTTTTTTTCTACATTAGATATTGGCAGCAGAAAAGAATTTAGAATATTAACAACCTAATCAAATAAATAAACATCTAGCAGATAATTTACATTATATTAAACTGATTAACGAAAAAAAATCATTTTTCCCACAGCAGTAGTATATTTATTGTGCTGAAATCCAGGAGCAGGAATGAATAGCTCTAGGGAACCAGTACAGAATGTTCACGAAAATTGACAAGTCTCTAGTCATTACATACTGAGCAGCAGAAACAGAGGTTCTGAATCCTTGTAGACCAAACTATTATATGTGTTACAAATGTTCTGTATTTCTCATGACTGCATGCTTCTGGGGAAAAAATGTGTGTAATTTTAATACACAATAAATATTTTATAGTTTACAAAATATTCTGAAATAGTTTGCACAAACAGAATACATTCTGCACATGCGGTTTTGACAGGTTTGAAATACTTATAAATATTCATGCTTTTTTTGTCACATTTTCTTTCTATAATGATCCCTGCGCAACTTCCCCTAACAAATAAACCAATGTAACAAGATACTGTACAAGTTCTCTTTCCTAGTGAATTTCCAGTCATTCATTCATATTATATGAAATACTTAATTTGGAAGTAGCAAATTTAATTTTCAGGTTCTGACTACTCTCACTTTTATTCATTTTGTGTCTTAATGTCTTGTAACAATCAAGCACTGAATTTAAAGATCCTTAGCACTAAGGAGTCAAGGTTATTGCACCAAAATGGGTTTACACTTCCATACCCAGGTAGTAAATAAGATCTTGCAACTTTGTCACAAGGAAAATATGACTCGAAAATTAAACACATTGAAAGAGAAGGACAGTTTCACAGAAAGTTGGGTGTATGTTATTTGTAAAACAGCAAAAAAATACTAGTGGATTCATAAGTTAATATTAAAATTTACATTAGAGGACTCCTTGATTTTTTAATTAAAATTTATTTAATTTTAAATGTTCTTTCCAACAGAAGAGGTAGGTATATTTCCACATATGAAAAATTGCTAATAGCCACAAATCAAAACAAGAAAAGCCCGATAAAACCAACATACTCTCTTCTAACAGTACATAAATGTAACTATTTTATGATGTTACTAATAAAGACATGATTTGTTTCATGTTCCAGTCAGACAATAATCTTAATTTTTATAACATTACTGATAGTAATGGGAGTATTGAAAGGCTGCCTTTTCATCACAAAACTTGTTACCCACAGTGATTTCTGCCACAAGTCATGGTGACCTTTTGGTTGTCGGACAAGATTTTACTGTAATTCTTTTTTATTTCACCAACCCCATTATCATCAAACCTCTAAGAGTCTAAGAGAGATCATCAGGTTCTTAAAATTTAATTACAACCAAAAAGGGTATGTTCAGGACTAGAGATGGAGAGATTTGACCATTCCAGTCAGCAAATGAATTCAAATGTGCAAATTTTAAAGTATCCACATTTCCAGCTTAAGACCAGAAAATGTAAGGTAACTGATTTTAATTAGTAGGTAATTAGTAATTTAGCCAAAAACTTCATAAAGACTGTTTCTGCGATCATCAGGCTGAAAAATGACTCTATTTTAAGTTACATGAGAAATCTCGCATTAGACAAATGGATGTAACAAGAGGAGAGTCTCCAAAGTCACATAACAATTGCTTTTATCTGGACAATATCAAGGCTAATAAAACTGTTTAAAATAAAAACTTCATAAATAAAACATGTGGGTATTGTATTTAACACTTTACTCAATCTAAAGGTTACTAATACATAGAGCACATTTGACTTTTTCTCCCCACCCCCAAACTCTCATTTGCTTCTGTTTTCCCTGAAATTTTATATGAAATGGGAGTTTCCTTACTGTTGACGACAGATAAGGCCCAGTTCAATTTATTCTGCTTTTGTTTTTCCATTTTCTATCACTAGCTGTTTCTCGGATTTGCTCACACCATTTGCTGAAATACCATTCACAGCTGTTTTTCCAGTTTTGGGTTTCTTAGGGTCTTTGTATGTCCGAACATAGAAGTTAAGAAAGAGAAATATGAAGCTTATTGCATAGGCAATTAGAGCCCAGTGCATCCATTTTGGGAAGGGGCAATCAGTATAGAGAGACAGTGCTGTGTGTCCAATGGTCACGTGGAACTGAACCTGAAAAAAAAAAAGACAGCAATGCAGGATACGTTTACTGTGGATGTAAACAACTTTTAACAACATCAGAATCTTCTATCTAGCTGAGAGGAGCCCAGACTTTGCCACACTGTCCAATAGTTTTCTGGCTCCCACACCTGGTTGCTTCTCATTCAGGTCCTGCTCAAATGCCATCCCTCAGCAAGGGTTTCCTGAAAACTAGAACCAAAGTACTTTCATCCAACTAGTCTTCTCAACCCCATGAACCCAAAGGTCTTTTTTTGTATGAGTTTTTTTCCTTTTAAGAATTACAACTATCTGAAATTATCTTTTGCATTTATTGACTTCTTGATTATCCATCTTTCCACTAGTATATAATTGATTATATATAACATGCTGATTCCTGAGTCCTTGGTACGGTGTCTAGGCTCAATGAATATCTGTTGGATAATGTTGAATAATGTTACCTAATAAGAGGGAATACCAATGGCCTACCAGAGTAATGATATTATAGGCTCTTCAATTTTTGTTTTCTGTCATATTTTAGAATGATTTCTTTCCACAAAATTGTCGGTAAGCTGGTACATATATTTTTAAAAATAGACTTCTCAGAGTGATTCATTTGTTTCTTACAGAACAGCAGACAGGTAATAGCACATTTGAATTAACACTGTTTTTTAAAAGTGTTATCACTTTTAAAAGAGATCACTTTCAACGTAAAAATTTTTTTAAAGGAAAAAAGCTTAAAGTAAGATGCTTTAATTAAGTTGAGGCAAATCTGTTTAAATTTTGATATTTCAAAAAATGAATGGTTCTTGATATAGGAATTATGAATTCCATGGTGTTAACAAGGGTTAGCTTTTTACAAGATTAATTTATATGATTAACTTGGCTTGAAAATATACTCCCCTCACAAAATTAACATCCTATCTGGAATGGGTAACTGTGGTTTATCATTCAAGGACAACACTATCAATATTAATTATTGTATTAAAAATTATTAAAATAACTTATCTATGTAAGTCCAAAATTTACATCAGACTAAAAAGCTTGTTTTCCATAGCAAATACAGATTTTAAGAACTTCCGATTTCACAATGGTTCTTAGAACTTGCATCACCCAAAAAGGGTGTGTATGTGGGTGTGAGTCAGTATGGTGTCACTCAAGGCAAGTCAGGTGCAGGATCCAAATAAACAAACAGTTCACACGATTCTGGTCATCTTTTCGTCTTCTCAGGACCATTTACTAATTACTAAGAGAAATGAATTACACAAACTGTATATAGCTTACACAAAAACTGGAAGAAGCTTCCCATACCATTTTAGTTACAAATGAATCCCTTCACACCCAGCATTCCCCAAAAGTTGTGTTTCCTGTTTGGTTAGCCAGCTATTTAGCAACTTAAAGCAGAGATGAATAATATTTCTAAATAGGATTCCACTGATAAAATTGTGTACACGCTATTATTAAAGTAAATTATAATAAATTCCAAGGCTTGAAGTTTACCAGGTTGGTTTTGGATTTCCAGTTTCATTACTGGGCTAGAGCCTACCTCTGAGTGCTACCCAGGTGTACCCAGATGCTACAGGATGTCCTACCAGGGGCATGTGCTAAAGCTGTCTGCTCTGAAGACTAGCATTTGAAGATACCTGGCTCTGCTCTCTAAGGAATGTGTGATAGAGAACTAAGACTTCTCTGGTCTTTATTCCCTTCCTTGGCTCTCTGCCTTCTCTTCAGCTTTTATACTCTAAATGTGTGGGATCTGTTAACAAGGACTGAAAAATGGACTAGAAAACAGAAAATTTAAGCAAGAGCAGGATGAAAGAGGTAATAATATTTTAATTTTTAAAAATTACCTAAGAAGTTATATTATTTTTCTAGTTACATATGAGTCCATGTACTTTGTAGTGTGCTTAGATTTTTACTCATCCACTTCACAGATATTTTTAAAGAATATTTCTCTTAGGCAAGAGCTGTGTCTAGTCCTTCAAGGACATTTAAAAAGCCAGTGACAGTGACTACTAGAGTATATGAACAGGTAGCTCAATTCCCACAGCTGAAGCATGGACAAAGTCGACTTTGTAATAGAAAGTTGTCAAAAATGATTCTGAACTTTTATAATAATTCTGAACAATTAATAAATCCAAACATTTTCCACGTTTCACCAGAAGAAAACTTAGAGGCATGTAACTCACCAGCTGCAGCATGGTTAGGTATCGTTTCCACCAAAGGTACTTCTGAATCCACGGGCCAAATGCAGTTAACCCATAGTATGCGTACATGATCACATGGATGAAGGAATTCAGCTGGGCCCCAAAAAACGCTTTAGAAAAATAGAAGTTATTATAAGATGCAGAAAAGTTAATACAGCTTAATGCAATAAACCATCTGGATATAAAATAAATGAACCCATATTATGTTCTAACATGTAATCTTTAGTACAGATTAAAAATAAAAGTTGTAAAGCAGTACTAATGCAAAAGCCTTCTCTTCGTATTAAGTAGGTATTTTTAAAGTTCAGACTCATGCTCTCACCATATAAAAAAAAATGGGTGCTCTTCAAATGCAAAGGACTTTCAAAGTGGCAAGTTTTCAAACTGGGTATTCAAGTGGCTTACTAGGCCCTAATAAAGAACTATTGCTTATATTACTTTTCATTCTATTATTTGTGGGGAAAAATGTAAGGGTACATATAATTGTGTAAGTAGATTTGTAAATGTCTCATTGTTGCCTTTAGATCCGCCAATATACACATCTACAACAAAACCGTACTTATTTCTTAGGTTCCTACAGAGCCTTAAGCGACAGGCAGCAAGGCACACCGCACTGTGACCACTCGTGCCCTGGGTCCCCACATGAGGGGTGATCTTTGTCCAGCTCAGTGATGGGAGAGTCTTCAGTCTCCAAGCATGTGAAAAGCTGGAGGCAGAACTGGACCAAACTGTGAATTTTAGATGATCTTGAACATTAACAAGTCTATATACAATTTCCTTTGAGTAAGAGCTAACAGGTTCATTTAAGGCCTATTTTGAAAGCAGGAGTGGGCTTTGAGCTTGGAGGAGACAGAGCCTTCAGACTGTGACATTCTGTCTGGGTATTCTTTGGATCAGCATCATTAGAACTACTCCCCTCCAAAACATTATTTGCTACATTTCAGGATTAGTTTCTGCTCATCTCTGGGGTGAATCTTTAGGTATTAATCACAGATAAAAAGCTAAAGCTTTACTTTCTTCAAATTTGATTAGAATGAAATTAACAGAAATAATTAACCATGAACACAAGTTAAATTACAGACCAAGTCAAATTCCCAGGTTCTCATTACTTTCCACCTGACATTTACATAATTTGATAATGTGGATATGTTTCTGAAAATGCTCACCTTGGCCCCCTGCAACCCACTTAATTCCAATCCACCACAGTGTGAACATTGTACAGTGATGATACACATGAAGGAAAGAGACTTGGTTGTTTTTCTTCCTCAGGATAAAAAACACTGTGTCCAAATACTCAACTCCTTTAGATACAAAATACCACCACAGAGCAGCAGCTATCTGTAAACAGAAAGGAAAAGCACGTTACAAATGACAAAATAACACTATCATATGGTTTTCTACTCATTGTAAATAAGTCCTAAATAATCTTCACTGCATAAAATGTATGAAGCATGAAATCATATTTGCCTAAGTAGGTGTGAAACCTAGGTATCTATGGGGAAAAAATGGGGACGAGTCTAAACATGTATCTACATAATACCAACAATTTAAAGAAAATTTTTAGTCTGCCACATAGCTGGATGTCCCACAGTATCAAATTACTAAATACAGAGCTATAAACATTCACATTAATGTTTTTCAATCTGGTAGAGAACCGAGACATTTACTTTGTAAGAATATTTCAGTTGTTCATGCTTAGCCTGTATTATATCTCTATAATCTTGCAAGTTTGCTTGTGAAGCAACTGGTCTCTGTTAGTGTCTGCATCTTACTTTAATATGTGCAATAAAGTCAGTATCTAATCACAGTAGTTTGTATTAGTAAAACCTTTAACATGTAAGTTGAAAAAAACAAAAAAGAAGTATTTCCTAGTCATAAATATAATCCTGCTTACATAAATAAGTCTTTTCCTGGGCTCTAATTAAGACACCAGATGGTACAGAAAGATTACATCACATGCTGACATTAAGGATCTAAAGATCCAGTGAGAGGTGACCTCGGTATGTGTGTTTTAAAATACATACAAGATTTCTACTATAATAGTAACCAAAACTCAACTTTTTTTATGTCAAGTATTTTCTATGATATGTGTTCCACATAGAAACAACTAAGAAGGCAATATGTAACAGAAATCTGGATAGAAACTTGTGTGTGTCAAGGGTTTGACAGGTTCATTCACAGACAGGCTTAGGTGGTTTAGTGTTGATATTCCTCCTCATCTTATATCTGCATCTGTTGGGTGTCAAGGGGTTTGGTTTTGTTTTTTATTTTTGAAAAACAAAATTACAATTTTAAAAATGGGCCCAGAGGAAAGAAAAAGGCCAAAGAAAAAATAAAGTCTTGTGTGTACAGCTTGAGAATTATTTACTGGATTTGCTTGAGTAAAAATATTGTTGAAAATGATAACATAGGTTGAAAATAGGCTTGAAATAGTTAACCACTCAGAACAACACTATATTTAATGTTTACTATTATTTAGTACTTCAAAATAAAATAACTATAATCATTTTGGCATAGTAAACATTATCTAGGACATAAGAGATAATGTCTTATTTTCCCCCTATCTGGGCCTCCACATTCTTTACAATTCACAAATGATAATAAGTAATCTTCTCTCTAGTTTGTAAGCTACATTAGGC
Source organism: Smutsia gigantea (assembly GCA_032199065.1). NCBI lineage: Eukaryota > Metazoa > Chordata > Mammalia > Pholidota > Manidae > Smutsia > Smutsia gigantea. The sequence continues at coordinate 5,666 of JAVSCE010011330.1, read as the reverse complement.
ATCTTTGAATAGCCAGCTACATCACAGTAAAAAATGACACTTCTTGCCTATATAACAATGAATACTAAAATGAGTCTCTGAGTAAAATTTTTATTCTAAGTCTAATATTAGAGACCAGAAGAGGGAAGAAAATTACAAATGAATTCTGTTGCAAATCTCTGATTCTTTCTCTTCCTAGATTAGCTTCTCCCAGTAGCTACTTTTTTTTTTTAAAAGAACTAACCATTTGTGCATGCCAGGAGGGTAGGGACAGGAAGGTAGGTTCACAATTACCAGAGCAGTAATTTTAAATCTTTTCCTAAAAAAACGTTTATTCTAAAAATATGCTGCTTCACCCATAGGGTTTTTCTAAGTTCACCCCTGAAAGAAAGCAAATTAAACATCTTCCTTCCTTATCCCTCCACCTCCCAAACCAGGCAAGACCACAGCCATCAGCTCTCCACTGAGGAGGTCCTCTGGCAATAACATTATCAGAAGGACATATTTTCCTAGCCAACAAATCTAAATAAAGTAGCTCCTCTCATTCTCTCTCAGTCACATCACAAGTTTTGTTTTATTGTTAACCATTTGTTTACATGACTTGTATCTGCCTCTCCTAATCCTTCACTAGAATGTCAGCTCCACAAAGACAGGGACCTCATCTGCCTTTTCCCGTGTCCCAGTGCTCTTCACAGTAGATGCTCAGTACACATCTGTTGAATGAGTAAAACCAACGTAACAACAAAAGGAGTGATTTTTCATCAGCAAGTAAGTCTTCTAACAGGGAAAGGAAGATGGGGACATAAAATGGTAAGTGCATTAAAGCAATTCGGTGATAGGTATATTGTTCAACCCCAGTGCCAGAAAGCTATTTTTTTTCCAAGGAAAGCTACTACATATTAAATTATTACTACCTGTATTATGTGTAAGAAAAAATATACACAATATGCATTATAAGTATGTTTTATGTATAATTTTCAATATGAATGACAGCAGAGAAATTCAATAAATACTTAATAATTTATTGTTTCTTCCACTTGAGTAAAGTGGTAATTTTAATGATGTCAGTGATTGGAAATAAAATATAACATTATATTACTAGTGGTTTATTTTTCTGCAAATGTAATAAAAACTGAGTTTATACTTCTACAAATTTGTGCTATGCTTAATTTGCTAGACATTGAATAGTTTATGAAACATTTGTTTTCCCTCTTAACAAATGAATTACTCTTTATGAGTTCCTGTTCTTGGCCAAAAACAACAAAAATCCAAAATACAATCTTCACATTAAACATGGAATTTTTTTAAAAAAGAACTGCACTCTAGTAACCTAGCACCTGTTCAGTCACACCACCACCAAATGGAAGATGATGCTTAAGCTATGAAAACAAATTTTCAATTACGTACTCTTTAAAAAAAGCATAGATTTATTAACTCAAAACAATCCAGTACATTTTTTACCACTATATTAAAGTGTATTTTTCATCGACTGGGCACTATAAAATTAAACCCACTTCTACTGATTAACAGTATTTTTAATGTACTTACCCTGACTTCATGAACATTATCAGAATAATCCACACTCTGGCAAATATAGCTATATCCCGCATTATATGATCCCATGAATAACTGGGAAAAAAAGAATAATATTTGAGTGAAGTTTAGGTAGATATGGCATTTAAAAATACTAAATGCAATATATACAACCTTAGAATTATTTTAAAAAGAAACATTGCCTAAAAAATTTTCAAATGCATTAAACATTTAATGTGCTGGAATTTTTAACAGTGTGTGTCAATTTATTCTAAGATTGAAATCTAAATTAAAAAACATGTAATTTTTGGACTGAGACAACTCTACCTATTTAATAATAGTAAGATAAATTTTGATTAACCATGACTCAGATCTACGAGTTGCATTGGTTTCTACTCTTGATCCAGAGTGGTTTGCATGTAACAAATCAGGTAAAAGTACCCAAATAAATTAAAGTCTTGAGATTCTATAAGATAATTTGTCAATTAAAGAAAGATTTTTTTTAAAGGACAATACTGTTTATTTTCCTCACATCACCAGTCCAGCTGAGTTCATAAGAATTTTTGTAAGCCTCTTGGGAAACAAATCCCCTTCACTCTTACAATTTAAAAAATGGAGTGTCAATCTAGCCTTTAGGATTTCCTTTCCAAAGGTCATGTGCTGGTGCTGAAAACGTACTGGTGCCCAGCAAAGTACATGATGAGTAGTAGCAGCAGTTGTAGAACAGCTAACTCATTTTAGTTCCAACCTGAATTATAATACTATGTAACAGTATTTCCCTTGAATCTGTATTTTACAAATCTGCATGTTTTGATCAGTTACCAAATCTGGAATTGTTGAATAAGAATTATTTAAAAAAACAACTGAAAATTTGCTGAGTGCTTAATATGTGCCAAACACTATGCCAAAATCGCCTCACTCATCTCTGATAGCCTGGAGGGTAGGTAGTGTCCCCAGGTCACAGATGGGGAAAATGAGTCTCAGAAAAGTTAAATAGCTTCCATTGTTAGAACAGCTAACAAGCATTATTTTAGAATCCATTTTAAATGACTGTCCTATAAGTTAAGTATGCTTCATACTTATGTTATCCAAAAATATATAAAATTTACTTCTCAAGTAGCTGTTACTTTGGGGTACAATATTACAATGATGGTTTTACATATTCTAATTTTTTAATTTACAATCATTCTGGGGAATTAGTGACTTTAGAAAATGTACCTCTCTGAAGATAAAAAAGTTAAGCAAAACCATCCCAAAATTATAGACAATGAGTACTAAGCGCATCTGAAAAGGTTCTCGGTTCTTCATCCATTTCGGGCCCAGCCACACGAACAGGAGATAAAGAGTACTTATACAAAGTGTAGGCTGCGGAGACTGCATTAGAGGCCAATTTTCCACACGTTTATCTATAGAGAAAACAAAATAAAAAGATTAAACAATAAATGTTTTATAAAATGAACTCATTATGAATTATGTTTCCACTTAGTTTTCCTGATTTCCTGACCAAAAAAAAATTCATGGCATAAAAATCGAAGACCGATTCCTGTGAGTATGAAAATGAAGTTTCATTATACGTGGCACACATTAGTTCTTTTAGACAACCTAGAGAACAAAGACAAGAAATAAAGTTCACTAAGTTAGAGTTCATTATGAGTTCAATATTTACCATAGTCAAGACATTTTTCTAACTCTTTCCTTGAGAACATGAGCATTTTTTTACCCATGAATGTAACCAATATATGTACTTTTTTGTAAAACTAAATAATTTACCTATGCGTAAATATATACATAATGCAACTCATTATTTAATTTAAAAGAATCAGCTCTCCTTAATATTCCAATCTGCAACCCTGAATCAATTTTATAAGAGTTTTACCACAGGTTAAATATTTCTAGGAGAAGCAAAAAATTGAAATGTGGGTTAACAAAAATTAAATTTCTAATTCATTATAAAGATATTGAAATTAATTTATTTCTAAAAGCTAAATAGATTTTAAAGGTTGTATATCTAATGTCTGGTTTAGTCTTGGTAATGCAAACATTTCTATGTTCTTTCTTGAGGAAAAAAATGTATTTTTTATAATAGTAAAAAAAGATTTACTTTCTCAAAGACAAATTCCATATAATTTCACATATATATGGAATCTAAAAATTAAAACAAATGAACAAACAAAGCACAGACTTGTAAACACAAAGAACAAACTGGTGGTTGCCACTGGGGAGGGCAGGTGGGGGGATGAGTGAAATAAATAGGTGAAGGGGATAAAGAGGTATAATCTTCCAATTACAAAATAAATAAGTCATGGAGATGAAAAGTACAGTATAGGGAATAGTTAATAATACTGTAATATCTTGGTAGGGTAACAGCTGGTAACTAGTTATTGTGGTGAGCATTTTGTAATGCATATAATTGTCAAATCGCTGTGCTGTATACCCCAATATATCAACTATACTACAATTTAAAATTTTTTTCTACCTTCCAGCCAATTCATAAAACCTAGCTTAAATGAATTTTTTTAATATAATTTATTTTATTATCATTAATTTACAATTACATGTGCAATATTAAGATTATTAAACTACCCCTTCATCAGGTCCCCCCCACCAACCCCATTACAGTCACTGTCCATCAGCGTAGTGAGATGCTATAGAATCACTACTTGTCTTCTCTGAGTTGTACTGCCCTCCCCGTGCCCCCCCAACATTACATCTGCTAATCGTAATGCCCCTTTTTCCCTCTTATCCCTCCCTTCCCGCCCATTTTCCCCAGTCCCTTTCCCTTTGGTAACTATTAGTCCGTTCTTGGGTTCTGTGAGTTTGCTGCTGTTTTGTTCCTTCAGTTTTTTTCTTTGTTCTTATACTCCACATATGAGTGAAATCATTTGATACTTGTCTTTTTCGGTTTGGCTTATTTCACTGAGCATAATACCCTCTAGCTCCATCCATGTTGTTGCAAATGGTAGAATTTGTTTTCTTCTTATGGCTGAATAATATTCCATTGTGTATATGTACCACCTCTTCTTTATTCATCTACTGATGGACACTTAGGTTGCTTCCATTTCTTGGCTATTGTAAATAGTGCTGCGATAAACAGAGGGGTGCATCTGTCTTTTTCAAACTGGGCTGCTGCATTCTTAGGGTAAATTCCTAGGAGTGGAATTCCTGGGTCAAATGGTATTTCTATTTTGAGTTTTTTGAGGAACCTCCATACTGCTTTCCACAATGGTTGAACTAATTTGCAGTCCCACCAGCAGTGTAGAGGGTTCCCTTTTCTCCACATCCTCGCCAACATTTGTTGTTGTTTGTGTTTTGGATGTTGGCCATCCTCACTGGTGTGAGGTGATATCTCATTGTGGCTTTAATCTGCATTTCTCTGATGATTAGCGATGTGGAGCATCTTTTCATGTGCCTGTTGGCCATCTGAATTTCTTCTTGGAGAAGTGTCTATTCATGTCCTCTGCCCATTTCTTAATTGGATTATTTGCTTTCTGTTTGTTAAGGTGCATGAGTTCTTTATATTTTGGATGTCAACCCTTTATCAGATACGTTTTTTATGAATATATTCTCCCATACTGTAGGATGTCTTTTTGTTCTACTGATGGTGTCCTTTGCTTGTACAGAAGCTTTTCAGCTTGATATAGTCCCACTTGTTCATTTTTGCTTTTGTTTCCCTTGCCCGGGGAGATATATTCATGAAGAAGTTGCTCATGTTTATGTCCAAGAGATTTTTGCCTATATTTTTTTCTAAGAGTTTTATGGTTTCATGACTTACATTCAAGTCCTTGATCCACCTTGAGTTTACCTTTGTGTATGGGGCTAGACAGTAGTCCAGTTTCATTCTCTTACATGCAGCTGTCCAGTTTTTCCAACACCAGGTGCTGAAGAGGCTGTCATCTCCCCATTGTATATCCAAGGAACTTTTATCAAATATTAATTGACTGTATATGTTTGGGTTAATGTTTGGATTTTCTATTCTGTTCCACTGGTCTGTGGGTCTGTTTTTGTGCCAATACCAAATTGTCTTGATTACTGTGGCTTTGTAGTAGAGCTTGAAGTCAGGGAGTGTAATTCCCCTGTTTGATTCCTCCTTCTCAGGATTGATTTGGCTATTCGGGGTCTTTTGTGGTTCCATATGAATTTTAGAATTATTTGTT
>JAVSCE010011329.1:0-88796 GCA_032199065.1 Smutsia gigantea | reverse complement strand
AGCACCTTGAGAGTCTGGGATCCCGCGTGTCTCATTGATGTGCTGTGTGTCCAGCACCCAGAAGGCTGCCTGGCATGTAATCAGAGCTCCATAAGTATTCATGCCATGAATGAATTCCATGTAGAGATTTGATTTGGGGGCTGAGGTAGGAAATGGGGGAAGACACGGGTCTCAAGACACCAGGCAGCAAGTGGCTGCTGACTTGGACTGGGTAGTAGAGAAGAAACGGGCAACCCAAGAGATATTCAGGACGCAATACTGACAAAATGTGGTGACGTACTAATATGGGAGATATCAAGGACCTTTCCTGTGAAAAATCTTCCGTGAGGGATTGGTGAACTTGCATTCTTTCTTCACCTCTTCATTCTCTAGAAACTAAGGGCAAAGCAGTTCTGTATTAACGTTCTTCAGAGAAGCAGAACTAAGAGGATGTGTGTGTGTGTGTGTGTGTGTGTGTGTGTGTGTGTGTGTGTGTGTGTGTGTGTGTGTGTGTGTGTGTGTGTGTGTGTGTTATGGGAATTGGCTCACGTGATTATGGAGGCCGAGAAGTCCCATGACCTGCCGCCTGCAAGCTGGAGAACCAGGCAAGCTGCTGGTACAATTCAGTCTGAGTCTGAAGGCCTGAGAGGGCAGGTGGATGGCCCAGCTCAGAGCACAAATTGACCCTTCCGCTGCCATTTTGTTCTGTTCCGGCTCTCAGCAAATTGCATGATGCGCACCTACACCAGAGAGGGACATCTGCTTTTCTCAGTTCACCAATTCAGGGTTTCTTTCAGAAACACCGTCACAGGCCCTAAGTATATACCATGTTGTGGAGGCCACCATGGGCATTGGTGGCACAAACAACCTCCTTGCATTTATATCCTATAAGCAAAGTCGACAAAGACTGACGTGTCCACAGATAGGTACATAACATGCTTTGGATGGTGATGCATCTATGAAGCAAGGAAAACAGTGAGACAGAATGGGGGGGGTGGTCAGCGAGACAGCTCTAAGTTTGGTGCTTCTTGAGCTGAGATCAAATTACCAGAAGAGACCAGCCACGAGATGGCCCATTGCAGCACCTTCAGAACCAGTTTCTGGTAGAAGAGTAACTGAAGTGGGTTTTTGTTTTCATGCTTGAAAGAAGGAGTTTGGAGAAGCTGGTGCCATGGAAATTCAACTTTAAGTACTTTTAAATAAATCATTTAATGTTCATTTACTTACTGAAATATTTTCCTCTTAAAAGTTGTTACACAAAATATTTTAGAGGTGGCTCTAGTTTTATAGATCAAAATTTCTATCAATCACAAATAACTAACATGATTTTCATTCAGTAAAGGATAAAGTCATAACTCTCATTCAGATATAAAAATGAACATTTGTTAAAGGTTTTACTTACCTCATTAATCATGGAGGAAACTAGGCAGATGTTATAACAGATTCAAAGGAGAAATCAAAACAGAACAAATTTATATGGAGTAAAGGAATGTTGACGTGAATGTGCATATTCAGGTAAAACTATCCACGGTGGAGGAGGGCAGTCAGTTGAATGTCTACTGGTCAGGATAGAATTTACATGCCTACACAAAATAATTATTTTGTTTTGCTGTCAGTTACTTATAACTGACAGTACTGTAAAACAGTTCCCATAGACTCAAAAGGACATAACCTGGAGGGGTCTCTTCTAGCATCTACACGATGCAGAGTTTTCCACTGAAGCACATTTATTCCCTACATAATCAAATGAAAACTAAATAACCTTCCCTTCCCTATGAATAAAGGTAACTCCTACTCTTGTGGTCTTTGTGCTTGCCGTGTGTGTTATTTGCCAATTTATTCTGTCCTCCCAACAGCCTCATGAGGGGTAGGTGGTGGTGTTTCCATTTTATAGATGAGAAAATCAGGCTCTGGGAAGTTAAAGACATAGCTAGTATGGCAGAGTTAGAATGCCAGCTTGCCCATCTGTCTCCAAAGTGTACACACACACACACACACACACACACTCTCTCTCTCTCTCTCTCTCTTCCTGCAACAACTTGCTGATGTAAAAGCTATAGAAGTGCTGTGTTTTTTCTTGATCTCTAGGTCCATATCAACCAAAGTGGATCTCAGGAGTGGCCTAGAAGAATGTGCAGTGGCACTGAATTTATTTTTAAGTAACAAATTTACTGATGCCTTAGAATTGCTTCAACCATGGTAATTAACTTTATTTCTTTTAGATAAAATATGTTTTTTCACATGTTTCTGATGAATCTGTCTTTGATGTCATGCATGCCAGTTAATTTGCCAGTTAATTTGGGTACATCTCCACTTGATTATGTCTAAGCTAATTTGGTTGCGATCTCTTACTGTTGATCAGTTTTAATATCCAGCTAAGAAATCTCTTTTCAAATTTAATTGGTAGAAAGTTTTTTCTCAAATGTTAATTTCTTTATGTGTTTAAATACTATCATCTTATATAGTTTTATAGAGCTTCGGTTTGCTTTCTTCAGTGAAATATTTTTATGGATGTTCCTCTTGAGCTTAAGTATCACTGGAAAAACATTGCCTTTGACATAGGGATGGAAAAGACTAGACTATGCCAATCTCACATGCTAAAAAAAAATTTAAGTTAATGAAAATATTACTGGGACTCCCTATTTATGTGATAAACAAGTCAAGCAATTTAATTTCAGTGAAATTTCAATTAGTGCCTGTGAAGTTTTCAAATGTGGCAGCAAAACCCATGGCCAGCCTGTCTCCTACCTGTGCCCACGGTGTCCAGCTCTTCGGTACAGCTGTAGCTGGACAGCAATCACCTGACATTGTGCCTTGAGACTCAGGCACTTGCTTAGATGAAGCACAGACCTTACAATTTTCCAGAAGGCTACTTGGGCACAGAAGTGAGAATCTCATTCCTTTGGGTGATCAATAGGGTGAGGTGAATCTGGTCATTGACTTTGAATCTTAGAAACTAAATTACCTCCTGAGAAGTTGCCCTACTTACTTTATTAGGAGTTAGAAGAGCTGTTACATTGTTTTAGGATTTAGATCACTTGGCATTTCAGGGGTTTCAAACAGTTGATAAAATAGATGGTGAAGGCTGTAGCCTAAGGAAATTGTCCATTGTTGTCCCCGACACTTGTGCTACCTCCAATAAATGATTAACTTTTACCTGCTTTCATTTCTTTGGGATCTTTTTTCTTTGAACCGCTAGTGACCTCACTCACTGTTCAGGACAAACTACAAATTATTTAAGGGTGTTTAGACTTCCACAGGGGAAAAGAATAATGTGGCTTGCATGTGTTTTGCATTAGCAGCAGGCTGTTAGGCATTATATTTGAATTAAAAACAAAACTGTGCATTAATATTTTAAACCTTATAAATAACTAATTAACAGAACATGAGAAGTTTTCAGAAAAAAGATGGTAAGGTTTTCACAGCCTGAGAGTCTGGGATATGCTATACATTAGGACTAATTAATATCTTCAAGAATAGAAGCAATTCTCACTGGTAACTAGATAGCAGGAATTATCAAAACTTTAATTAGGATTCTCAGATAATGGCATTGGATTAGATACAAAGTCTAAAAAGTACTTTTGTCTGGGTTCTTTGTGGTGGACCTAGCTTATTACAAAAATCTTGCTTCCTCTTGGCATCTGGCTGGGAGAGGAGAGGGGATAATTTTAAATGAGCCTTTATCTTTCAAAAGAGATATCAGAATATCTTCCACAACACACATATCAGATGCTCTTTATTTCAGTGCATATTTCAGAGCTAAAGACAGTATACTGTCAGTTGTTCAACTGGGGAAAATTGGTTTGCTTTAAAATATTTTTTAGGAAATGAATCCACAGGCTGCCCTCTTGTGCTGAAACAGGGGAAAACATATAGTAGGCTTCTAACTTCAACCTGGAACATTCTATGCTACCTGTGTGGGCTTAAATTGAGTTCTTTAGGACGTATCTTTCACAGTCCATATTATTTCACTGATTACGGTGAAGGAGTAAATGTTTTCACTGTGAAAGTCATAGCATGCATTTACTAGGATCTCTCGTGATTAGTATCAGATAAGACCTGAACGTTTTTTCAGTTGAATTGGGATGTACTAATTCCCTGTGTTTTCCCCAGGGCTAAGGAGAGTATGTACCATGCCTTAGGCTACAGTACCATTGTGGTGTTGCAAGCTGTCATGACCTTCGAGCAACAGGACATCCAAAATGGCATTTCTGCCATGAAAGACGCATTACAAACATGCCAAAAGTATGAACTGGATAATTAAATACTTGATATATGACCACAAACCTTATGGCTGTGTGACACAGTGAGTGCGGTGCCCACTGAAAGCTCTGTCTGGAGTTGGCCACGGTTGTAGAAGGACCCTGTGCTTTGAAGCCTCCTGTAGTTTGATGTGATAGAGTTAGAAATTTCCTGTTAGGAGTCATATAGGATGATTCTTCTTTGGCCAAATACTCGGCATCTATATCTCCACTTTTCTTTTTGGTAACTTGAGCTACAGAGAAGGACTGAGGGAGATTTCAGTGGGGTTAGCAGCAAGTACCTCTCAAGGGTCTCCCTGTGGCTGATGAGGTTAGGTACTGCCTGCCAAGCCAAGCCAAGCCAAGCCAAGCCAAGCCAAGCACTTCTTTATGTGGGAGGTGCTACACTTTGGAGAAGAGTGGTTCACATTTGTCTAAAAAGACATATATTTGAACACTTGTGATTGGTTAAAATGAGATGGATTTCAAGTTATATTTTAATTTTTGTTCTTTGTGTGTAGGAAGACCCCAGCAAAAAACTAATATTGGTCAGTTTTAATATTGATGATAGTATGTCCTCATGTAATTATGTTTGCAAGCCTTGCAGGTGAAGAGAACATCTAAATATTGCTCTCAAAGTCCATTCTTAACCTTAACAGAAATATTGATTTCAGCCATAGAGATCAGGGTATGTGCTTGGCAGGACTAATAATTGTTCTGTGTGGGTTTATCCACTCATGTGTTTGGTAAACATGACTTGAATGCCCATGGGATGCCAGCTAAGTGCTGGGAGCTAGGTGGGCAATGTTGAAAAGGGTAGTCTCTGCCCTTCAGATTTTAGCATTTAGAGTTCCTCCTTTATGACTCTTTGGTGTGATTGTGAATGAATGTCAAATGAAAATGAACTTGGCCTGATTTATTGTTACTTGTTTTATTTCCCATCCTCCCTTCTACTTGTTCTCTGCAGATACAGGAAAAAATCCACAGTTGTAGATTCTTTCTCAAGTTTTCTTTCTAGAGGGTCATTGGAACAGCTGACTGAAGGTAAGAGTCATTTAAAATACTAATGTTTTTCCTTTCATTGAAAAATAAAAATGTGATTACACTCATAAAACATAAGTGTATAACAGAGTAAATGGAATGTCTTTTTCTCTTCCGCCTCATAGTCACCTTGAGATATAACCACTGTTAATAGTTGGTTAAATAGCCCAAGATAACCTGCCTAGCAGAGCAGGGTTCAAACCCAATCTTCCCTTTCCTAAGTCTCAGCAATTTCTGTGTACCCCCAGTTTCTCCTGTAGGCAGGTAGATAAGGGCACAATATGTTTATATATGGATGAGGGAAGTGTTGAATTATTGCTATGTTAGACATCTTGAAAATAGATGGTACTGTGTTCTTATCTTTTTTAAAAGTCTTGAGACATGGCTCTTTAGAAAGTTTGGAATATGATAAAAATTATATTTTTTACCAATTAAAAAATAAAGCAACAGTGAGATAACACTACATACCTATTAGAATGTCCAAGACCTGAAACACTAATAACAACAAATGTTAGCAATGATATAGAGCAACAGGAACTCTTATATGTGCCTGGTGGGAATGCGAAACTGTATTGCAACTGTAATACAAAATCAAATGCAAAAAGATAGTTTGGCAGTTTCTTAGAAAACTTAAACCTTTGCTATGTAACCCAGCAGTCGCTCTCCTTAATATTTACCCAAAGAGCTGAAAACTTATGTACATACAAAACCTGTTTATACAATGACTGTTTATAGAAGCTTTATTCATAATTGCCAACATTTTTAAGCAACCAAGCTATCCCTTAATAGGTGAATGGATAAACTGTGGTATATCCAGACAATGAAATATTATTCAGCACTAAATAGAAATGGTGGTATCAAGCCATAAAAAGACATAGAAGAGCCTTAAAAGCATCACTACTAAGTGAAAGAAGCCATCCTGAAAAGGCTGTGTACTGTATGAATCCTTTCAGTGCCTCTGGAAAAGGCAAAACTATGTGGAGACAGTAAAAAGATCAGTGGTTGCCTGGAGATGGGATGTAGGGATGAATAGGTGGAGGATTTTTAGGGCAGTGGAAATACTCTGTATGATGCCATAATGATGAAAACAGGTCACTATACATGTGTCCAAACCCATGGAATATACACCACCAAGAGTGAATCCTAATGTAAACTATGGACTTCGGGTAATCATGGTGTGCCAGTGGTGGTTCATCAGCTGTAATGAATGTACTGCCCTGGTGGGGCATGTCAGTAACGGGAGTGGTTATGCATGTGTGGGGGCAAGGGATATATGGAAATCTCTGTACTTACCCTTTAAGTTTGCTGTGAGCCTAAAAGTGCTCCAAAAAAATAACCTTAATTTAAAAGTAAAATAAATTAGCTTGTGACCGTAGCCTATTCTGAAGTACAGGTTTATTTAGGCTTTTATATCTAAAGGCATGCTTAGCTAACATTTCAGTGCATAATGAGGACATTTCCCTTAGTGGACTAAGGAATTTATAATTAAAAGTTGTTCTGATAAGTATCTCCTCATAAATGCCAAATGGCTAATTTGAAAGCTAAGGAACTGCCCAATATAAATCAACCAGAGCAAAGAAATAAGACTTACATAAATTAAGTTGTGTTTTATTCCTAATGAGTCTGGTTGTCACCACAACCCAAACAGACTTTGTGTTCAGGGGAGCATGTCAAAACATTGTAGCTTTAGTGTGTGATTTGTTTTTCCTCTTGGTAATTTTCGTTTACATCCTTGAGTGGCTGGTTGTCTGCAAGAGTGAGTATATTGAATTAAACTTTTCATGGGTTTAACTTAGAACACACCCAGCTTCTCTTGTGGCTGGCATATTGCCCTGAAGTGTTTTCAAATTGCCTTTAAAAACAGATATTTATATGTAGGGCTTAGGGTGAGAAGGAAATTTAATATGAAAAATATTTACATATGGTATCTAGAGTTCAAACTTTTTTGCCTCTGATCTCTGCCTTCTTGTTACATCCTTTAAGTGCTCTTAGATTTGTCTATCTTTAATTTAACAGTCTACTCTTCTGCCCAGAGCTCTGCAAGGGTTCACTGTTGCCTGTTGAATTAAGCCCAGACTCTGACTTTCAAGGTCGTCCATGATTTAGCCCCGACTTACCTTTCCAGACTCATCGCCCACGACTCCCTTACACATCCTGTGCTTCAGCCCAGGATCCCCACTGGCCTTGCCCCGCAGGTGCCCTGTGCTTCCCTGGTGCCGAGCCTCTGCTCATGCCAGTTCTCTCCGGTGCCAGTGTCATCCTCCCACCCCCCAGCACAGGCCTTGAGTCAGCAACCTGTGTTACTGTGCTGGCTTTCAAAGTGAGTGATTCCAAGCAACTCCCACCTTCTTACAAATGTACTTAGAAAAAGGATATTCAGATGACTCTATAAAAGTAGAAGTTACCAGTTTTTATTCCACTGAACACAGAAAATCCAGAGGTACACTTTGAGTTGAGGTATACCTAAGTAAGGACTGAGAGCCCTGGTGTTGATGCTGTCGGGATGGGGACAGGCCAGAATGCCTCAAGTTTCGCCCTATGTGTATGCGTGCTGTTGGCGGACCTGAGCTGCATAGTGCAGTTGCTTTTGTAAATTCAACCTTGGAATATAAGTGTGACCGGCCAGGGGGTGGGGTGTGTGTGTGTGTGTGTGTGTGTGTGTGTGTGTGTGAATAAGATGGGGGGGTGTCTGTGTAAGTGAAAGAAAGCAAGCACTAGGTCTTAACCAGTTTGAATCAACAGCATTCTCACTAACACAGAACACTCTTTCAGTTACTTATTTCACATAAAAGTGTTCTGCTTTCTGAACTTTTACAAAAAGCACAGTATGGGCGCAGGGTAGTAATCTTAGTGAAAGCAGCTAACATGTATTGAGTGCTTAACACTCTGAATAGTGAGCTCTACTTGAAGCACCTCATTTGATCCTTCAGCCTGAAGTGGAAACATTGCTAGCTGGACTTCATAAGTGACAAAACCAGCAGAGAGAGGAAGGGCTGCTTGCTTGACCTGCTACAGCTAGTACAACAGAATCTTTCCTCCTACCCAGGCTCTGAAATACCCCAAGCTCATTAACTTATATGAAGTATCAAGTTGCATCCTGTAGATAAAGCAGGAATCTGCTGATTTTGTTTGTGCAGAAATGCAAAGATCCTCCACCCCTACCCCAACCAATCTCTGCAAGCATAATGGATTGTTTAGGAAGAAAGGCCATGTGTTGGGGACACTCCACCTGCCCCTGGGATATACGCAGCCCCCTTTGTGAGTGCCTTGGTCCTGTGCTAGATTATTTCAATAATCAAAATAGCCGAAAATGGGCGAGTGCTAACTTTTTACATCATTTTCTGTGTGTGACGAGTCATGACTTGGACACGTAGGGTAGTTCTTTTTCACAGAACTCTACAGAGTTGCTTCTCTTAAAGATGTGTCTGATCATTGCCATGATTACCATACCTTCATATTTTGAGAAGCTAGAATTCATAAATTCAAGACAGTTTTTTGAATCTTTATAACTGTGTTAAACTTGCATGCTACCATTCAGTTAAAAAATACATGGTTTTCTTTTTTTAATTTTGTTTTCCTCTGTGAGCTGACTCTGGGGCTCTGATACTTTGCAGTTAATTTGAATGGGGCCAAAGATGGCTTTCCTGAACCGTTTCACACATTCTGGGAAAATCTTGCTGGGCATTGAGAACTGAGGTCATCATTGCATTTTTATGGAAGCACCAAAGCAATCTAGGTTTTTGTGTCTCTCTTGGGCTCATTTATCTACAAGTCTTGTCTGAACATCTCAGAGCAATTACCGTGGACATGGGATTTTCCTTAATGTAATTTTATTTGTTTTTAATAGAGGAAATGCATGCCGAAATCTGTTATGCCGAGTGTCTCCTACAGAAAGCAGCACTCACGTTTGTGCAGGTAATGAACGTTTGGCTTCAGATGAGTATTGTGGGGAAGCCTGACAGCACTACATAGAGGAAGCATGGCACATTCTATGTCAGTGCTTCAGTTCTTTTGTCTTGGAGTCGTGATGAAAGTTATTTCTTATTTTGATAGACTTTGGCTGAAAAAGACCCGAGTGAGCTTTTTCCTACTCAAATGCACTTAAGAGGCTGTTTTGAATCTCAGTCAACTGGGAACCACTGCCTTTTAAAGAAACTGTCTTAGAACGACCACACCTAATTTCAGGGTGCTTCTCTGTGTGACACCTGTGAGATTATCCCTCTTTGCCCCTGCTCATGGTGGAGGGCGAGGGGGGTGTGTGTGGAAGGAGGTTTCTTAGCTATTCCCTTCTTACACCAGATGCTTCTGCAAAGCTCAGGAGTGCATTCATTGAGAACCAACTTTTCATGTATACTGCAGATTTTATTTTCCCCCTCTTTCTATCCTCATTTCCCCCTTTTGCTTTAATTTCTTCTTTTTGAAGAGCAGTTTTAAAAGTCACTCAATTGAACAATGGGACATTTCAAGTTCACCTCTAGGAAGTGTTACAGTCAGTACTTGCCTGTCATTGCGTCTTCCTGTGCTTCCAAAGAATATGGATCTTTAACATCATGGCCACATGGCAGTGATGGAGTGGAGTGGAAGTGGGGTACAGCTTGTTAGGGGGCAGAAATTAAACTGTAAAGTGGGAAACTTTCCTTAATCTCAGTGTTTTGTGCATGGAGAGATGCTTCTCTCTTTTTCTGGAGGTTTACATCTTAGATTGGATTCCGGTTTAATAAAATTGAATCAGCCTGGTTCGTGATCCTGTTTCCTAAAACCCAACCATGAAGGCTGGTTGAAAACAACACTCTTACTGCCTCAGTAAACATAAGGCTGTCCCAGAGGGCCCCATTTTTTCTGGTGGGTTTCTCAAATAGGGATTTCACAATGAAATCTGGGATTTGAAGGCTTATTTATTATTTGGGGACTTGTAATGACATATCTGAAAGCTCTCCATGACTCTTCCCTCTTCCTCATTGCTCGGTATCCACCCAGTGTCACGGTCGGGCTGCTTTTCCCTTTGCAGATTTGGCAGCTCCATCTCATCTTCTTTCTGACTGATTGTTCTAGTGGAGGTGCTATTCAGCTCTTCCTAGACTGCATAGCAACCTAGCAACCCGCTGACTAATTTCCCTTACCTCCAGCTCATTTTCTGCTGTGTAGTTGAGCCCCCTCTCAGATATGAGTCTTTCATCTTGTTTTTTCTCTGCTTCAGCATTTAATAGCTCTCACTGACTCTGGTAGTGGTTCTGTATCAGAATTCAGAAATGGGGGAGACTTTTTCAAACTGAAGTGGCATCTCTCCCCAGATTTCCTACTCCTCCTTACCATGATCTCAGATGCTACTGGCAGGTATGTAGCATACTTGTGAGGCTCCAGTAGAGGTAACTTTCTTATCCTTAGCCGTTCCCTTTGCAGTAGATTCTGCAGCAGTGCTGAGTTACCCAAGCTCAGATGGCCAAGCACACCATACGATCTTTAATGCTTCCTTGCCTTTCCACCTGAGTTTTCCTTTGCTTGCAAAGTTCACATCTGTTTTGCAGTCCTTCCCCATTCCCTTTCCTAATCATTTTTTTGTGCTTTAAGCAGTGATGCTTTTAGGAGGCTTTTGTGCACCTCTCCATGTCCCCCTCCCCCACTCTGTGTTCTCACGACATCCCATGCATGTTTCCATCCACACACATGCCTCCATTCTCAGCACATTATATTGCTTTGGTATGATTTTGCATTCAGGTGCCTGGTGTAAGATAGTTGTTATTCAATTAATGTTTGGTGAATCATGTGAAATATTCTTATTTGGGGCAGATTTTGATATGATCTAAGAAATTCTTCCTTGCCCAGTTTTAGGACTCATGTAATCATATGATTCCTTAAAATAAGAAGGTAAACATTTAAGTTGTGTAGTGAATGTTGTATTTATTGGTTCTTAAAATAATTTAAATGTTAACGATCTAATTAATTGTTAAATTAGTAAACTAAAATCAGTTTTTATTTTGCTTCAGAAAGATGCTCAAGTGAACAGGAAATAAATATCAGGGCATCTTTCTGATATCAATAAACTAGAAAAACATTCTCTTCGGAAATGTGAAACATGGACTGATTCCGGTAGCATCATCTATTAGAGTAACTTCTTTCAAGTAGTTATTTGATAAAATTAATATGAGATTCTCTTGGAATCCTTAAATCCTGATCCTGAAAATAGCATTCATTTAGATCAACTGCCTCAATTTTATTTGATGACCGTCAGGCAAAGAGAAGTGATGTGATCTTTTTTTTCTTGCAAAACAAAATTTCATATTAGTGGCAACCAGTTTAGAATCCAGGTCAGTTACTTTTGTCTAGCTAAGTATATGATTGAAATCCACAGTGTCAAATAGACTGTGCATGCTAAAAAAGTACTGTGCAAAAGAAGCAGCATAATTCCATTTCATGGAGTATGATATCCATGCTCTAAGCTTGGCTTTAGAGCATATCCTTAAGTCAACCATGTTGGGTTTTATCAAACCCAGAAGAAAGTGGCTCAGTAGATGATGATGTTTATTAAAGCAGATATGGCCCCTAATTGGTGAGGATTACTTCCTTAATTACTTTCTTAAAGTAATGCAAGGATTTTTAACATGGCTTCTTCTTGTTGCCATCTAACTTAGAAGAAAAATCACAGAAAAGTGTTTCAAATGTAAAGCAAGAAGAATGTTTCAATTTAAAAACTATGTCCCCCAAAGATAGCTTTGTTCTAATCATATAAATACACAGCTGTGGGAACAGTTTAAGAATCTTTTTGCTAAATGATGTAATTATTTAATTGAATTGTTTTCAGGATGAAAATATGATCAACTTCATCAAAGGTGGACTCAAAATTAGAACAAGTTACCAAATATATAAGTAAGTTAAAAATTAAACTGTTTTTAAAATGATTCTTATACTATGTTTCCTTTGTACTCAAAATTCTCAATGACTAATTTTTTTTATTTAGTGTTCGTAAAAATGCGCTTGATTTTTGGTTTACTGAGTATGTTCTATGTTATAGCACAATAGAATTTAAGTTTAAATGGAATTTTGAGAAAATGCAAAAGCATTTGAAAAGAAAGCTACTGACATATTCTTAGGTTAGATAATCTTAGTTTTCCTCTCCTAACAATTCATGTATTTAAAATGACATGTATGCTTTTGATCTGGAACTCTAGGACAGCACTTGCTGCCCAGTAGAATTTTCTGCAGTGTTTCAAATGTTCAATTAAGGTGGACCATAGTGTTGTTCATATCTTCTATATCCTTGGTAATTTTTATCTAGATGTTCTATCATTTACATATAGTGTTAAAAATCTCCAAAATTTATTCTGGAGTCATCCATTTCACCCTTTAGTCAGTGTTTGCTTTGTTTATTTAGAACCTCTGTTATTAGACACATGTATGTTTTAATTGTTTTATCTTCCTAAACCTTCTTATCATTATGAAATGTCGCTACTAATAAGTATTGTGTCTCCCCTTTATGTCCCCTCCTTGTAATATTCCTTGTCTTGAAATCTGTTTTGTCTTATACTAATATAGCTACTCATGCTTTTTTATAACTAATGTTTGCATAGCACCTATTCCTTTACTTTAAACCTATCTTTGTTTTTATATTTAAATTGCATTTCTTGTAGATGTGCAGTTGGGTCTTACTTTTTCATTCCGTATGACAATTGACATGTTCGCATTTTGACTACCATTTTGCTTTTTCTCTTGCCTCATTTATTTTCTCCCCTTCGTTTTGTGACTTTTTTTTGCATTAACAAACTTTTAAAACTATAGATTCCAGTGTACTCTGTTTTCTTAGCTATAGTCCTGTTTAATTTTTTTTAATGGTTGCTCTAGTGATTATAATATCATTCTAAACTTACCTTAGTCAACTTGAAGTTAATATTATACTATTGTACATAAATTATGAGAACTTCACAAAAGTATAGTTTCATTTACTACCTGTCACCTTTTATACTATTCTTACAATAGTACACTTGCATATATTATAAACTCCACAATGCCATGTCAAACTTTTCCTTTAAACAGTCATGTGCTATAGTCTCCTCTATTTACCCATATATTTACCATTTTTAGTGTTCTTCATTCATTCCTGTATACTTTCAGATTGAAGAATTTCTTTTAGGATTTCTTGCAGTGTGCATCTGTTTTCAGCAGTTTTTCCCTGTTTTCATTTATCTGAAATGTCTTCATTTTTGCCTTCATTTCTGAAGGCTGTTTTTGCTCAGTATAGTATTCTGAGTTACATGGTTTTCTTTCTTCTTTCCTCCATTTAAAATTGTCAATCCATTGTATATGACCTGTGTTGTTTCTGATTAAAAGCCAGCTGTTATTTGTTCCCCTCTCTGTACTGTGTCATTTGTTCTGGCTACTTTGAAGAGTCTTCTGTATTTTTGGTTCTCAAAAGTTTGACTTGGATGTGTTAAAGTATGGCTTTGAGAAATCTGTGGCCATTATTTCTTCTAAATTTTTTTGCTCCATACTCTGTCCTCTCTCCCCTTATCAGATTCCAATTACACGTTAGTCAACCTGATTTTGTTAAACAGGCCACGAAGGTGCTATTCATTAAAAAAATGGATTATTTTTTTCAGATTGGCTATCTGAACTATGTTAGAGTCTGTTTTTATTGCCTGCTTTTTCTCTTGACTTTTTGTCATATTTTTCTGCTTCTTCGCTTGTCAATAATTTTTTAATTGGGCACTAGATATTGACTCATTGTAGAGATTGATTCTGGATTCTTCTATCATCATGGAAGAGTGCTGATTTTGTTTTGGAAGCATTAACTTGACTAGACTTAGACTCTAAACTCTTATTCTCTACTAGTGGGCAACATCTGGTCTTTGCTCCTTTATTTCTTCTGTCTTGTTTCTGCTTTTTCTTTGGAGCCTCCCCAGTGCTCATATAGTTCATGGGTCAGACAAGAATTTGAGTGGCGTTTTAACACAGATTTTGGTCTTTCCTTCATATGTGGTTCTCTCCTATCTGAAAATTTCCCTATTACTCCACAGCTACTCTTTGAGTTTTGAACTCTGTACCCTCACTTTTTAAGCCAATAAGACTCTGGCTTTCTGAATAAGCTACAGGCACTCCACTGATTGGCGTGGGGAATACTTTCAGGTGGCTAGCCATGTAAATGTAAAGTCCATTCAAGAATTATTCAGTATCAAAGTTTGGTCCTTCTTCAGTTTCTGCCTACTTTTTCTTTTTCACTTTCTAGTCCCTGAAAATATGTTTTAAATAAATATTTCATATTTATCCAGAGTTTATAATTGTTATCTGTGAGAGGGTTAATCTAATATAAGCTACTATGCCACTACTAGAAGCAGATCCCCATTAGTGGAAGCAGAACCAAGATTTAGTATCTTAAGAGATACATTTACTCAAAATGATTTTATAAAATTAAATTCCATTCAAAATCCTGAAAGGGGGTGGGTGGTTTGGGAACCTGACATAATTATTTTTAGTTTTCCTCTCAAAATATTTTTTAGAAGAATGTTAAAGAGTTGATTGCTTTTCTATTCATCAAAATTAAAAAAAACTGAAGGAATTAAAATAGCCTTATAATGGTAGAGACATATATATCAGTGGAATGGAACATAGGGTTTTGAAACAGACTGTGCATGTCTGTGTGTGTAAGTGTACTCAGGTATATGTGCATATATGTACTTGTACACACATACATGCAGTATTTATCTGGGAATTCAGAGTATACTAAATTCCTATATATACATAGATTTCTTTCAAAACAGTGGGGAAGGTGGGTACTTTAATAAATGTTCTGAAAACTGGTTCTTCATTTTGGGAAAAAAATGCTATACAAAAATCAGTTCCATTTAGATTTCATATAAAATATTTTTAAAAGAGTACTGGCAAAAACATAGGAAAGTAATTTTTCTACTCCTAAAGTACAAAGGCATTTAAACTTTTATTTTACTTTTAATTTTTCCCTTTGAAATAATTTCAGAATTTTTACAAAGAATTTTCATATATTTTTCACTCAGATTCACAAATGTTAACATCTTATAGAACCACAGTGCAATTATTAGCATCAGGAAACTAACATTGATACATTATTAAATACAATATTGACTACTCAAATTCCTGGAACTCTCTGACTAATATCATTTTTCTGGTTCAGGATCCAATCCAGGATCCCTGGATTTTACATTTGGTTTTATGTCTCCTTAGTCTCTTTAATCTGGTAGAGTCCCTCAGTTTCTCTTTGTTTTTCATGACATTGACATTTTTGAAGACTACTGAGCAATTGTTTTATAGGACATATCTCAGTGTGGACTTATTTAATCTTTCTTCATGACTAAATTCAGGCTTTGTATATATATGCTAGGAGCACCACAGAAATGATGTTGTGTCCTTCTTAGTGTGTCATATCATTTGGTATACATGATGCTAATCTCAGAAGCTTTCTAGAGGATGACGTAAAATCAAGAACCATAAAAGACTGACTTGACCAAATATTTAAATTTTCATCATGGCAAAATACACCATAATAAAATATATGAATAGAAATGTGATGCAAATGACAATGTGAGGAACTCCTAAATTGGTGGGAATCTAAACTGAAGAGTTTTTCTGGACGATATTCTGGCAGTATATATCAAAATTAAGAATATGCCTTGCCTTTGATCTCAGAAGTTGTTTTTCTAGGAATTTATACTGAGGACAGTTAGGATAGATTAACTATAGTTATAGTACTTAATGTAGGAAAAGTACTTGATGAATGTATAAGAACATTCTTAGCAGCATTGTTTCTAATATGGAAAATTTGGAAATGTCAATATTTAATGATAGGAATTTGTTTAAATAAATTATTCCATAGAAAGGAATAATATGCACTTGTTAAAGAATGAGGTAGCTTTCATAATTTTCATGGGAAATCATCACTATAACCTATAGAATACTATGTGCTATATGATCCCATTTGTGTTTTTTAAAGATTACATTCCTAGTAAAGCATAAAAACACCTAGAAGGTTATGTATCAGACTGTTTACAGTGACTATCCCTCTGCAAGGTGGTCTTGAAAGGGCACTTATACTTTATCCATATTATTTGGAAATTTTGTAACACACATCGATAATCAGAAAATAGAACATATTTATATTTTGATTTGAAAAAGAATCTAAAAATCATATCCACCTCTTGCCATCCTGTTGCTATTTTGACATTTGAGTTTTTAACTCATATATGTAAGCACATACAATTATCTTTTTATATAATGAAATTATATGCTTCATGCCATTTTGAATTTTTTTTTCACTTCATGTCAGAAAATTTTAGGTCATTAAATATTTTTAATTCACTGAAACTTTTAATGGCTGCATAGTATTCCATGACGTGGTTGTACCACATGTGTAAGTATAGAGGTATGCACTCATGTGACTCTCAACTAATTTCCTGTTGTTGCCTATTTAGTTTGTTTATATATTTTCATTATAAACAGCAGTACAGTATCTTTCCTTATAGGTAAAGTTTTGTGTTTAGCCATCTGAAAAATAATTGGGTTGGCAAACTTTTCTTAAAGGGCCAGGTAGTAAATATGTTAGGCTTATGGGCCACAGCCATAAGATTTCTGTCACAATTATTCAACTCTTTGACTTATATAAGCAGCCATAGACAATAAGTAAATGAATGTGTATGGCTATATTCTAGTACTTTGCCACTCATTTACTATAACTACCATTTCACCAGAAGTATATGAATGTGTCTGCATTTGCCACACAAATGAAATAATACTTTGTTGTCACAAAAGTGGCATATGTATTTTGGAAAATAGGAAAATGTAGATTAGCAAATATTAACACATATACACACTCCATATTCTTATCAGTCAGTGATTATAGCTATTTAATACTTCAGTATATATTCTTTCAGAATATTTTCTATACATGTCAAAAATATATGTATTTTTTAACCAAAATGATATCACACTGTATATACCTGTAACCTACTTTTTTCAGTTAATTATTTTTTCATATGAGTAAATATTAGTTTCACATAATACTCAATCCATCATCAAATTTTCCCAGTTGGCCCCAAATTTATTTTACTGCTGGTATGTCTGGACCAGGATCCAACCCAAGACTGTCTTTTGCATTTGATGTTTATGTCCATTAAATGTATTTTATTGTAGAACAGTCTCTATATTCATAACAGCTGTTGAAAAGCCATTTGCCCTGCAGAATATCTCATGGATTTGTTGCTTCCTTGAGTTTCCATTTAGTTTGTACCTTGTCTTAGCTCAGGATGTCATAACAAAATACCATAGACCAGGTGGCTTAAACAACAGAAGTTAATTTTCTCACGGTTCTGGAGGAGAAGTCCAAGATCAGGGTGCCAGTATGGTCAGGTTCTGGTGAGGGCACTCCTCCTGGCTGGCAGACAGCTGTCTTCTTACTGTGTCCTCACATGGCCGAGAGAGAGAGAGAGAGAGAGAGAGAGAGAAGTGGGTGAGAGAGCGATACAGACAGATAGCTCCTTCTTCGTTTCCTTATAAGTCTACCAAGTTTACCAAATTAGGACTGCACCCTTGATTACCTCCTGAAATCCCCGTCTGTAAATACAGTCATGCTGGAGCATGGAGCTTCAACATATGAGTTTGAGGGCTGGTGGGGTGGGACATAATTCAGTACATTGCATTCCTCTAGTCCATTTTATTTCCTGAAAACTGGATGTTAGATCTGTAGACTTTGATAGATTCAAATTAAGTGTATTTGGCTAGAATATATCATAAGTGACATTGCATGCTTTATAATTACATCATGCCAGGTGATACATAACATGTGTCTATTGTCTATTTCTTATTACCTTTTAAAAATATATTAGTTTGATAAGCAGTTCCTGGTTTTTACCAATTTTTATATCTTTGTCATGGTTTTTGTTTATTTTATTTTCTAATTTTAATTTTTTATTTTGCTATTATTAATATACAATTACATGAGCAACATTATGGTTACTAGATTCCCCCTATTATCAAGTCCCCACCAAGTACCCCATTGCAGTCACTGTCCATCAGCGTAGAAGGATGTTATAGAATCACTACTTGTCTTCACTGTGTTATACTGCCTTCCCCGTATACCCCCACCCGAACCCCACCCCCACTACATTATGTGTGCTAATTGTAATAGCCCTTTTTCCCCCTTATCCGTCCCTTCCAACCCATCCTCCCCAGTCCCTTTCCCTTTGGTAACTGTTAGTCCATTCTTGGGTTCTGTGAGTCTGCTGCTGTTTTGTTCCTTCAGTTTTTGCTTTGTTCTTATACTCCACATCTGAGTGAAATCATTTGATACTTGTCTTTCTCTGCCTGGCTTATTTCACTGAGCATAATACCCTCTAACTCCATCTATGTTGTTGCAAATGGTAGGATTTGTTTTCTTATGGCTGAATAATATTCCATTGTGTGTATGTACCGCATCTTCTTTATCCATTCATCTACTGATGGACACTTAGGTTGCTTCCATTTCTTGGCTATTGTAAATAGTGCTGTGATAAACATAGGGGTGCATATGTCTTCTTCAAACTGGGCTGCTGCAGTCTTAGGGTAAATTCTAAGAGTGGAATTCCTGGGTCAAATGGTATTTCTATTTTGGGTTTTTTGAGGAACCTCCATACTGCTTTCCACAATGGTTGAACTAATTTACATTCCCATGAGCAGTGTAGGAGGGTTTCCCTTTCTCTACATCCTCACCAACATTTGTTGTTGTTTGTGTTTTGGATGTTGGCCATCCTAACTGGTGTGAGGTGATATCTCATTGTGGTTTTAATTTGCATTTCTCTGATGACTAGTGATATGGAGCATCTTTTCATGTGCCTGTTGGTCATCTGAATTTCTTCTTTGGAGAAGTGTCTGTTCAGCTCTGCTGCCCATTTTTTAAATGGCTTATTTGATTTTTGTTTGTTGAGGCGCGTGAGTTCTTTATATAATTTGGATGTCAACCCCTTATTGGATATATCATTTATGAATATATTCTCCCATACTGTAGGATGTCATTTTGTTCTACTGATGGTATCCCTTCAGTACAGAAGCTTTTTAGTTTGATATAGTCCCATTCATTCATTTTTGCTTTTGTTTCCCTTGCCCGGGGAGACATGTTCATAAAGAAGTTGCTCATGTTTATGTCCAAGAGATTTTTGCCTATATTTTTTTCTAAGAGTTTTATGGTTTTGTGACTTACATTCAGGATCCATTTTGAGTTTACTTTTGTGTATGGGGTTAGACAGTAATCCAGTTTCATTCGCTTACATGTAGCTGTCCAGTTTTGCCAACACCAGCTGTTGAAGAGGCTGTCATTTCCCCATTGTATATCCATGGCTCCTTTATCATGTATTAATTGACCATATACGCTTGGGTTTATATCTGGGCTCTCTTTTCTGTTCCACTGGTCTATGGGTCTGTTCTTGTGCCAGTACCAAATTGTCTTGATTACTGTAGCTTTGTAGTAGAGCTTGAAGTCAGGGAGCATAATCCCCCCTGCTTTATTCTTCCTTCTCAGGATAGCTTTGGTTATTCGGGGTCTTTTGTGGTTCCATATGAATTTTAGAACTATTTGCTCTAGTTCATTGAAGAATGCTGTTGGTAATATGATAGGGATTGCATTGAATCTATAGATTGCTTTAGGCATGATGGCCATTTTGACAATATGAATTCTTCCTAGCCAAGAGCATGGGATGAATTTACATTTATTAGTGTCCTCTTTAATTTCTCTTAAGAATGTCTTGTAGTTTTCAGAGTATAGGTCTTCCACATCCATGATTAGGTTTATTCCTAGGTATTTTATTCTTTTTGATGCAATTGTAAATGGAATTGTTTCCCTGATTTCTCTTTCTGTTAGCTCATCGTTAGTGTATAGGAAAGCAACAGATTTCTGTGTGTTAATTTTGTATCCTGCAACTTTGCTGAATTCAGATATTAGATCTAATAGTTTTGGAGTGTATTCTTTAGTGTTTTTTATGTACAATATCATGTCATCTGCAAACAAGGACAGTTTGAGTCCTTCCTTGCCAATCTGGATGCCTTTTATTTCTTTGTGTTGTCTGATTGCCGTGGCTAGGAACTCTAGAACTATGTTGAATAAAAGTGGGGAGAGTGGGCATCCTTGTCTTGTTCCTGATCTTAAAGGAAAAGCTTTCAGCTTCTCGCTGTTAAGTATAATATTGGCTGTGGGTTTGTCATATATGGCCTTTATTATGTTGAGGTACTTGCCCTCTATACTCATTTTGTTGAGAGTTTTTATCATGAATGGATGCTGAATTTTGTCAAATGCTTTTTCCGCATCTGTGGAGATGATCATGTGGTTTTTATCCTTCTTTTTATTGATGTAGTGGATGATGTTGATGGGTTTTCGAATGTTGTACCATCCTTGCATCTCTGGGATGAATCCCACTTGATCATGATGGATGATCTTTTTGATGTATTTTTGAATTCAGTTTGCTAATATTTTGTTGAGCATTTTTGCATCTATGTTCATCAGGGATATTGGTCTGTAATTTTCTTTTTTTGTGGTGTCTTTGCCTGGTTTTGGTATTAGAGTAATGCTGGCCTCATAGAATGACTTTGGGAGTATTCCCTCCTCTTCTACTTTTTGGAAAACTTTAATGAGAGTGGGTATTAGGTCTTCACTAAATGTTTGATAAAATTCAGCAATGAAACCATCTGGTCCAGGAGTTTTGTTCTTAGGTAGTTTTTTGATTACCAATTCAATTTCTTTGCTGGAAATTAGTCTATTCAGATTTTCTGTTTCTTCCTGGGTCAGCGCTGGAAGGTTGTATTTTTCTAGAAAGTTGTCCATTTCTTCTAGGTTATCCAGTTTGTTAGCATATAATTTTTCATAGTATTCTCTCATAATTGTCTGTATTTCTGTGGTATGTGTAGTGATTTTTCCTTTCTCATTTCTGATTCTGTTTATGTGTGTAGACTCTCTTTTTTTCTTGATATGTCTGGCTATGGGTTTATCTATTTTGTTTATTTTCTCAAATAACCAGCTCTTGCTTTCATTGATTCTTTCTATTGTTTTAGTCTCAATTTTATTTATTTCTGCTTTAATCTTTATTATGTCCCTCCTTCTACTGACTTTGGGCCTCATTTGTTCTTCCTTTTCTAGTTTCATTAATTGTGAGTTTAGACTGTTCATTTGGGATTGTTCTTCTTTCCTGAGGTAGGCCTGTATTGCAATATATTTTCCTCTTAGCATGGCCTTCACTGTATCCCACAGATTTTGTGGTGTTGAATTATTGTTGTCATTTGTCTCCATATATTGCTTGATCTCTGTTTTTATTTGGTCATTGATCCATTGATTATTTAGGAGCATGTTATTAAGCCTCCAAGTGTTTGTGGGCTTTTTCGTTTTCTTTCTGTAATTTATTTCTGGTTTCATACCTTTGTGATCTGAGAAGCTGGTTGGTACAATTTCAGTCTTTTTGAATTTACTGAGGTCCTTTTTGTGGCCTAATATATGATCGATTCTTGAAAATGTTCCATGTGCACTTGAGAAGAATGTGTATCCTGTAGCTTTTGGATGGAGTGTTCTGTAGATGTCCATTAGGTCCATCTGTTCTAATACGTTGTTCAGTGCGTCTGTTTCTGTACTTACTTTCTGTCTGGTTTATCTGTCCTTTGGAGTTAGTGGTGTGTTGAAGTCTCCTAAAATGAATGCATTGCATTCTATTTCCCCCTTTAATTCTGTTAGTATTTGTTTCGCATATGTAGGTGATCCTCTGTTGAGTCCATAGATACTTATAATA
Organism: Smutsia gigantea; assembly: GCA_032199065.1. NCBI lineage: Eukaryota > Metazoa > Chordata > Mammalia > Pholidota > Manidae > Smutsia > Smutsia gigantea. The sequence goes on along the minus strand of JAVSCE010011329.1, from coordinate 66,778 downwards.
GTTATATCCTCTTGTTGGACTGACCCTTTTATCATTATGTAATGTTCTTCTTTGTCTCTTGTGACTTGCTTTGTTTTGAAGTCTATTTTGTCTGATACAAATACTGCAACTCCTGCTTTTTTCTCCCTATTAGTTGCATGAAATATCTTTTTCCATCCCTTTACTTTCAGTCTGTGTGTGTCTTGGGTTTGAAGTGAGTCTCTTGTAGGCAGCATATAGATGGTCTTGTTTCTTTATCCATTCTATTACTCTGTGTCTTTTGATTGGTGCATTCAGTCCATTTACACTTAGGGTGATTATCAATAGGTATGTACTTATTGCCATTGCAGGCTTTAGATTTGTGGTTACCAAAGGTTCAAGGGCAATTCCCTTACTATCTAACAGTCTAATTTATCTTACTTCATATACTATTACAGTTCTTTTTTTTTTCCCCTCCTTTTTCTTCCTCCTCCATTCTTTGTATGTTATGAATCATATTCTGTACTCTTTTTCTTCCCTTGGATGACATCTGTTTAGCCTTAGGAATACTTCCATCTATAGGAGTCCCTCCAAAATGCCCTGTAGAGATGGTTTGTGGGAGGTAAATTCTCTCAGCTTTTGCTTATTTGAACATTGTTTAATCCCTCCTTCAAATTTAAATGATAACCTTGCCAGGTAGAGTATTCTTGATTCAAGGCCTTTCTGCTTCATTGCATTAAATACATCATGCCGCTCCCTTCTGGCCTATAAGGTTTCTGTTGAGAAGTGTGATGATAGGCTGATGGGTTTTCCTTTATACATTATCTTTTTTCTCTCTAACTGCTTTTAAAAGTCTGTCTTTATCCTTGATCTTTGCCATTTTAATTATTATATGTCTTGATGTTGTCTTCCTTGAGTCCCTTGTGTTGGGAGATCTGTGCACCTCCATGGCCTGAGAGACTATCTCCTTCCCCAGATTGGGGAAGTTTCCAGCAATTACCTCCTCAATGACACTTTCTATCCTTTTTTCTCTCTTTTCTTCTTCTCGTACCCCTATAATGTGAATATTGTTCTCTTTGGATAGGTCACACAGTTCTCTCAATATTCTTTCATTCTTAGAGATCCTTTTTTCTCTCTGTGCCTCAGCTCGTTTGTATTCCTCTTCTCTAATTTCTATTCCATTTCTACTACATCTTATCTGCTTTTAAATCTCTCCACTGTATGTTTCATTTCAGATATGGTATTTCTTAATGATTGCATGTCCATCTTAAATTCGTTCCTGAGGTCTTGAATATTTTCCTGTACCTCCATAAGCATGTTTATAATTTTTATTTTGAAGTCTCTTTCTGGAAGATTTGTGAGTTTGGTTTCATTTGACCCTCTTTCTGTGGTTTGTGAGATTTTGGTCTGAACCATGTTCTTTTGACATTTCATATTTCTGTGTGGTGCCCACTAGTGTGCAGAAACTCCAGTCTCTGGAGCTACTCAGCCCCTAGAGTGAGGTTGGGGGACGTAGGGGAGTGGAGCTGGTGCCTGGGGGGGAGGAAGGATCTTTTTCCTGCTTCCCGTCTGCAGTGCCTGCCTCCAGTGTCAGAGGCAGTGGCCCAAGCACACACTGGTAATCTGCGCGTTGTGTCTCTAGCTGTTGTAGGCGGGGCCCCCCTCTGGCTGGCCTGGTGCCTACGCAGTGACTGTCAGTTTTCGAGCAGGTGCCCACAGGTTAGTAGGAAGGCTCGGCAGGCTCTGTGTCACAGTGGGGGCCTCCCAGCTTAGTGGGCAGTCAGGGGGATGGAGCACCTGAAGCTCCTCAAAGTTCCCAATGCTGGGCAGAGTTCTCCCAGACAACCTTGTCCAGCTCTCCCTTCTCCTGCGCAGCAAGCTCCGTGCAAATACCGCCTCTTCAGCAGCCCTCTCACTGCTAGGAAGCCTCTCAGACTCCCAGTCTTTCCTCTGACACAGAGCGGCCGGGTGTGGATCCCCTCCTCCACAAATGGCCGGAATGTCAATTTTGCAAGCCCTCTGCCTGTCCAGCTCCCCAACACCCAGGGCACCACACAATATAGGATTCTGCTCACAAAGCAGATGTCCTGGGCTAGGTGTTCTGTAGTCCCAAGCTTCCACCCCCTCTCCCGCTCAGTTTCTCTTCCTCCCGCAGGTGAGCTGGGGTGGGGGAAGGGCTTGGGTCCCGTTGGATTAAGGCTTTCGTACGTTACCCTGTTTATTGAGGTCTGCTGTTTGTGAGGCCTATATATAGTCTGGTTCAGCCTTCTTTCTTGTTGCTGTCTGAAGGTTAGTTGTATTTATTAACTATATTTTTGTTCTGTTTGTGGTTTTGGGAGGAGCTGTCCGTCTCACCTCTCACCTCTCATACCGACTTGAATTGCTCTGTCATGGCTTTAATTTGCATTTCTCTGATTAAGTCTTTGCCTTTTGAAGATGTGGGGGGGGAAGGGCTCTATGTCTAAAAAAGAGATTAAAGTGATAAATGGGAAAGATTTGCTTGGATGGACCCAGAAAAAATCAGAAGGCAAATAGGGCAGTTGTGATATAATTTGCCTTCCTCTTTCGGTCTCTGCTGGTCCCACAGTTACTTTTGTGTAGTTGAGACCATGGTGAGCACCATGAAATCTTCTTGACAGTAGCATCTCAGTTACCTGGTGGAAAGTAGGGCTGCTGCTGTCTGCACAGTGGCGGAGGAGCTAGCACTCTCAGGAAGTCTGCTGTAAACATTGCTGGGAAGCTTTGAGATCGCAGTCCTGTGGTCCTGTGGCTCTGGAGTCATGCTTGCTAAATGTTCAAACCCTCTCTTGTTTTATGCCCAGAAAGACCGGTCCTGATAAGCAGTGTGGAAATGGGTGTGTCATTTTCCCTTCATGATTACTACTAAGTAGCCTGCTAAGTAAACTCAGAACAGCATCATCCATTTAACAATTCTTCATTATGTTGGGTAGTGACATTTATAGTGTATAAGTGTGACATTTGACTCAACCTCGATTTACAGAGCCACAGTAAATTTATGCTGTAACTTTTTTCTTCAATCCAGAGAATGTCTTTCTATCCTGCATGTAATTCAGAAGAGCAAAGGGGAACAAGAGTTTTTCTATGAGTTTGAAGGGGGTGTCAAGCTTGGAATAGGGGCCTTTAATTTGGTAAGTAAATAATGATAAAGCCTCCAGCACCTATTGTAAAAGAACCTAAGATTTTCAGTTTGTTCTCTCCTGCATTTGAGCCTCATCCTGAACCTTGCCTGGGTTTGGTTGAAGAGTGGCTAGAGTGGGATCAATTTTCTTGTGTTGTGACCCAGTAGGGACTTTGGCCTGTGTATGTTATATACAGTTCTGCACATTTCAGAGTAGCTTTGGGTTGTACAGTAAAGGAATCATGGTAGCACTCTGAATAGACAAGTTACATTTTTGGCAATGCGGAGCTTGGAGCCCAGTTCCATTTCCACTTCAGAAATACTGTGGCTGTGGCAATGGGGGCTCTACAATTGAAAATAGTTGAGGCAGCAGTGATATAATTTGAGGTATGATTTTGATGCTCTGGAGGAGATGAAGAGTTTACGTAGATATTCATCAAATTGTGATGTATTATTTAGAGATTTTGAAATTTGATTAAGATTTGACTGGAATTGGTGAGAAAATTAAGTGGTAAAGGGCATCATACACATGCGCGTGTATACTACCGTGGCCACTTCTTTCATAAGCCTGTTGGTCAGTGTCGGGGGTGCTGGGGAAAGAGGCTGACTGGTATCTGCAGAATGAATCACCCTATCCACTTGGTTATCAAAATCCTCCTCTGCTGAGGTCACCCTTTGATGAGCATGGCTTTGTTCACATGGGACACAAATTATTTAAATGTTTTTCACTTATTCAGAGAGGTTTGTACACATACCTCCTTCCCAGTGTGAAATTTGCCTCGACATTAATTTGTCATTGATTTTCTGGTCACGTTCCTTCCCAATCTGTGGCTGCCCAGCTAAACCAATGGCTCTAGCCCATGGATCAAGAAATAATTGCACATATGGCTATTTCTCCTTCCAAACAAAGTGATCAGCCAGGTGTACTGCTTGCAGTCCTGCATGAGATGATATCCCTTCATTGCCACTCTTCAGGGATGTCTTAGACAGGGGCTGTAGGCCTGCAGCGTCCACTTTTGGGTGGTGCCCGCATATTTTGCAGAATACAACAAATGTTTGCTTTCTGGAAAAGGATGCTAAAAGAAACCTTGTTTGGAGGTGGGCACTGAGGGATTGCCTTCTCATCGCTTTATCACGCCACAGAAAAACCATCCTGAAAAGGCCAAGTTTTTGTTTTAGCTACATTCTGTTAGATAAGTGAGAGTAATTCAAAAGTAATGGTTATAACCTGTGCAGTATGTGATGCTTGAGATGTGTAGTGGATTAAACTTGATTCTAATTTTTCATATTATTGAATTATTAAAACTTCAAGTTGTTTGGAGTTAAACATTGTATAGTTTTATACACACTAACACATAATACAATCGTATTTTTTATTTTATTTTTTTATAGATGCTGTCCCTTTTACCAGCACGGATTATCAGATTGCTAGAATTTATAGGATTTTCTGGGAACAGGGTACGCATTTCATCTTATCTAATTTTGACAGGGAAGCTAAAACATGATTTACTGAATGTTAGGGCAATCCAACATGCCTTCATAACTAGCGTGGCAATTATTGGAAGTTTGTTTGAAGGACAATAAAGAGCTGCTGGTGCTTGATCATATTTTTCAGGAGTTAGAGAGTTTTTCTATTCAAAGTTAAAATTTTTTATCTTCATTACTTAAATTCTGGAATTAAAAATTATGTTTTACTAACATTGCTGCTTGCTGGATCTAGAGTACTCTTGCGTGGTTAAAATATCCTTCCTTAACATTTTAGCAATCCCAGAGTCTTTTGTAAAACCTAGGGTAGAGTTCCATGTCTAACATTTTATGATTTGCACAGGTCAAGTATAGTTGCAGTATTTGGGGTTTCCTTGTGTTTTTATAAGTTTCACTAGAAAACTAACCAAGGAAATTTGTTTTCCATGAGTTTTATTCATTGTATTTCTGTGTGATTGTTTTCTGTAGCATGTAACCTACATAAATCATAACATCAATATGCTATTACCAGGGTTGCCTTATTGAAAAAGTTGTTCCTGTTTAGTCATGAGTATCGGTTTTGAGAAGTATGTGAGAACACGTATAAGAACCTGTAATTTTTTCCCCCTAAATATACCCTGTAACTTTCCTGTTTCTGTGCCTCTGCTAGTCTGTCTTTTGGATGTCCCCCCAGCCACTGTCCCCTCAGATAATGTTTTGTTAAGAACCTTTCCATCCATCAGGTCTGAGATCAGTGCCATCTGTTCCACAAAACTTCGGCTTATGTTTTGTGAGGCTCAAGTATTCCTAGTTCTCAGAATCATTTTACTTGTCTTTTTTACGGTACTCACCATATTCTAGTAAAATCACATGTTCATGTACTGTCTTCCTTATTTGATGGAAAGATCTTTGAAGACATAGAACCATATTTATTTATACCAACCGTAATGCCTTGCACTTAGATCCTCTATGCTTTAATAGGTTAATATTTTAATCAGAGAAATACAGCATTTGTATGAAATGAGCACTGCCTTTTTCTCTCCTAAAATCACATGATATAAAAGAATTTGTGAGATTATTTTATACTGTTGAAAATGTAAAGGTTGTTTCCAGTTAGTCATTACCACTATTCTAAGCTCTTGAAAAATAAACCCCACCTCTGTGGAGGGTGGAGATATGTGAACTAGCATTTTAAAGGGTCAGATATGATTTTTCAATCATGTTCTTCTCATTCTAAAATGCTTTTAATTCCCACAGGAGTTGGGTCTCCTGCAGTTACGAGAAGGTGCATCAGGAAGAAGCATGAGGTCTCCACTGTGCTGCTTAACTATCCTAGCCTTCCATACTTACATCTCCCTGATTCTTGGTAAGGACTAGATTATATTTTATGTCATTGGAAGCTGATTATCTTTCATCTAAGTAAAAATTTGGAAAAATCAGTATGAGCTAGTAGTTTATATCTGTTTCCTTTTTTTTGTTTGAGTAAAGATGGAAAATAGTGACATTTGTGATAGTAACATTTAGCGGAGGGGATGGAAGGTCTCTTTTATTGAATATTTTTTATCCATTCTCAGCTAAAAAAATTCTATAAAAGTTTCTTAAAGTGACCTTTTTTAGCTATGTTCATATTACATATTTCTTTTTTAGTAGAACCTAATATTGCTGTTAAAAACAGCAATTCCAATTAGAAATGTAATACAACCACCTCTGTGTTTTTAAGAACTAATCTGTCCTAGAGCTTTCTTAAAGTCATAGATGAGACTTGTCTTAATCTATTTCCCAAATGTAAAATGACAGATGAGCAGTTTCTGTTTTTTCTGTGCATAGATGTTTGCTATGTTTTAATGAAATTTGGAGAATTAGCTATAAAAACCTGCTGTGTTTCATGAAGACTGAGGCTTTTCCTGTTAAATTTCTAGGTACGGGAGAAGTGAATATTGTGGAAGCAGAGAGTCTTCTTGCACCCTTCCTCCAGCAGTTTCCAAATGTAGGCTTAGAATTTCAAGTGCACATTTCAACCCTAATCAGCCTACCGGGGTTGACCATTGAACAGTCTTTTTCTTCCTCCCTCCCCAGGGCTCACTCATGTTGTTTTATCATGCCCGGCTAGAGCTGCTGAAAGGGAATGTGGAAGAGGTAATTTATTTGCGGGGAGTCATTTGGGGCACTGTCTGTATGATGGAGTTGTGTCACACACTCATTCATTATTAGTAAATTCAGCTATACATTCAGTAGATGAATTAAAAAAAATATGTCATTAAAAAGCCACCATCAAATTTGGTGTATGCATTCTATTACATATAGTAGAGTACTGAATAGAGTCTATACTTACACATCAAGTACATGAGGCAATCCAGGGTAGAATGTACAAATACAGGTGGGCAATTTAAGGAACTTTCAAAAACTTTTACTATTGTCAATTTCTGTATTACACATTGACCTTGGAATCTAGCCTCTGCACAAGATAAAACTCCACTGTACTACATGTGGGCTCCTCATCCAAGGAAATTCTTCACTGATTGCCTTGAAGAAGAAGAGTGAAGAGCCTTTCATGTAAATTTCTCACAAACAATTTTCTTCTCACAAATGGCATCAAACATGTATTTCTGTTTGATTTTTTTTTTTCCACTTAAAATATATCTTGGATTTCTTTCCAGGTCAGTATATCTAAATCTCCCTCATTTTTTTTGATGGCTGGGTTTCAATCCATGGGATGGATATACCATACATACTAAAACAGTCCATTTTTGATAGACATCTGGCTACTGTAAACAGTGTAGTTGTAAACATCATTAAGTACATATTTCTGTGCACAGGTGTATTTATATAAGACAGATTCTGATAATTAGTATTTCTATTCAAAGATGTTTGCATTTTGATTTTTTTGCCTAACTTAAGGTTATTTTATTTAAATTCCCATAAAGATATGAGAACATTTGTTTCCAGTGCTCTTTGCCAACTCTGGATATTATCTGTTTTATTTTTGCCAATGTGATGGCTGGAAAATGATTACCTGATTTTTAAATTTATATTTTCCACTTTATAAATTTCTTCATGTATATATTTATCACTTGTATATTTTATTCTCTCATTTGCCTATTCATATCTTTGAAAATTTTCCCATTGTCTTTTTCTTGAGGGCTTTCTAAAATTGTTTACAAATGTATGAAATTGTTATATAATGACAGTTAATCCTTTTTCCAGTAATGTATGTGGTGATATCTTGTCCTCTGTCTATTGTCTCTTTGTTTAAGGTATATTTTACTTTCTGGAAGTTTGACTTATTGTCAGTTTTTTCTTGAAGGACTTCTGCATTTTATATCTTACTTGGAACTTACCTAATCCCACATTATAAAGTTCCACAGCCCCATCACAAAGTTAAATAAAGAGGCAGAACTTAACTGCATCATTGCATGTAAGGAACATATTATCATATTGAGTGGTTTAATGAGTGATAATTTTGTACTTTTTGTACAAAGTGTTTTATGTATTTTTCCATTAGGTTATTATCTCCTTGTCTAATATCTGGATGATCAGCTTTATGCAATTGACTTATAGGCACAAGAGATATTTCGAAAATGCATTTCAGTTCAAGAAGAATGGAAACAGTTTCACCATCTCTGTTACTGGGAGCTGATGTGGATTTATATATACCAACAAAACTGGATGGAGGCCTATTACTATTCAGATCTGCTCTGCAAAGAGAGTAAATGGTCCAAGGTAAAGTGTCACCTGTTTGCTAACAAGTGTCCAGGATGATTGTCCTTTAGGACTGTTTAATAGACTTTCCAGTTCCCTGATGACAAGGCTATTCCTGATCAAAATTAGTTCTGATTCATTTGTGAGGAGTTGAGCAAAATGAGATAGTGATCTCTTGTTCATTCTGTCCGCATTCTCATCCATGAACACTATAGTTGTATAATAGGAAAATGGTCAAAATTAACTGAGAAGTGTTATTCTCATTTGGAATGGGTAATATAAGACTTAGTTTCCTTTTATTTCTTTGCTGCCTCTTAATTTGTGTGGAAGATTTCATATCATCCCTGATTTGCAAGGTAGAAATGTCATGTATCTAAGGGAGTTCTGTAACTAGTTGCTTTTCTTCTTTCCTTCAAGGCAACGTATGTGTTCTTGAAAGCTGCAATTTTGAGTATGCTTCCAGAGGAAGATATAGTGGCAACTAAAGAGAATGTAATAACTTTATTCAGGTAAGTAAGGCACGGTCTCAGTAGCAAAGTTCCTGAATGGATAAAGGAGCACACAAATACATCTTCTTTCTTTTCCCCTTAGTGCTCTACCATGCTTCATCTTCATATTTCTTTAATTTCTACTTGTTGGATAGAGGAATCCTTAAAAAATATATTTAGCTAAAAGTGAAAATGTCATCCTGTTAGCAGGATTTTGCAGATATGCCAGTGTGATCGGGAATCTTGAGAACACATTATTTTTTGTTTGGTTACTGGGGCTTTGCTACTGTATTTTGAACATAGGTACCTAAAATGTGTTAGGTAGAGATATTAACTGTTGCTATGTATCAAAGGTGGTCAGGTAAACTTAAGAAGCACAGTATGACATATCCTTAGTCTTCATCAGTATGACAAAGATTCCAAGAGGTCTGCTGTGAATTTAATCTGTTTAATTTTGTTAAGATTGTCATCCATCCATCCATCTGTCCATCCATCCATTTTTCAATACATCTGTAACCTTCATTTTGAGCACCTGCTGTATGAAGGGTACTGTGTTAGGCATGAATAAACAGGCATGGCTCCTGTCCTTGTGGAATTTATGATCTTAGAGTGAAGCTTCTTATAGAAGACATCAGTGAAATCATCATACAAATAAATGCACAGCTATAATACATGGCTCATTTTTCCCTTCTACTTTTCTCACCATTCCCTCTTAGTATCTTTGTAGGCTCATCTTATTTTTTTCAGCCATTACATGTTGATGCTTTTTATTTCAAAGATCAGTCTGTAAAGCCTCAACGTTAAGAAATCTCAGCTAAGCCACATTTAAATGCCTGGTTCAGAACTTGTGGCTCAGCTTCAGACCCATATCTCCAGCTCCCAGGTGCCACCTTCACTCCAATATGAGCATTTTAAGTTCGCCGTGTTCGATCTTCTCTAGCAAACCTGGCATTCTTCCCTCTCTTGGTGATTGAGACCACCACTTAGCTTGCTGGAACCCCATGATATTTGGATCACCAACAGTACCTACTGTCTCCCCGTTGCCCAGTGGAAAGAGAGGAATGTATAAGAGCACAGAGGGAATGTTAGTTGCAGTGATGTCTGCAGATGGAGCAGGAGCTGCTGAGGCAGTGGGGCGTTGTCATGATGCAGCTTCAGACCAAGGGAACAGCCTGTGAGGGGCTCTGTTGCAGGAAGGAGCAGTGCACATTTAAAGAACAAAAGGAAAGCTGATATTTGACAGGCTATGATGCTATACATGTATGTTAAAGGAAAAGAAAGGACAAAAATGGTTCAATTATGTGTCCCACAGAACACAGTGCTCCATTTAAAAATAAGACAAAATGTGTTTTTAGTGACAGAGATCATTGGTAACTCGAGCAGGAGCTGATGAGGTAATAGAATAGAGGTGGAAACTTGACTGGAGTTGCTGCAGAGTGAATAAGATACAAAGAAAGGAGAGACTTGAGCATAAATGCATCTGACAATGAAGGGGAGGGGGAGAGAGAGAGCTTTGTTGGTTGGAGGCAGATGCAACGTCAAAAAATATTTCAATGGAAGAGATCTAAGCATTCTCAAAAACCGTGGGAATAATCCAGTTGAGGAAGAGATGTTGCACATAAAGCGAGAAATGGGATAATTGATATTTGTGAGGTTCCAAGAAGGCAAGGAGAGATAGAATCCAAAGCATTGATGGCAAGACTGGCTTATTTAGAAGGAAGCACAGGTCCTCCTTTGTATCAGAAGGGAAAGAAGAATAGGTGCAGAGGTTGGCAAGCTTCTGCGTGGTGTCTGAGAAGAAGCCTTCCTACCTCATAGCTTCTGTTTTTCTGTATGAAGTAGGAGACTGGTTCATCTCTCGAGAGTGAAGGAGAAGGGAGCAGGCTGCAGGTCTGAGGAGGATGGAGAGTTTGCAAGGATTGCTGCAGTCAGACAATGACTGCAGTGAGGTCGTGAGGGAAACACAGTTGGGGGAATGGCAGGCAGTTCAAGGCCCCCTTTGAGGCTGGTGCTGGTGAGTTTATAGTGATGCCGGTCTGCACTCAGTGCAGCTGCAGGGAAGATGGGCAGTGAGCTTCCTCTAGGATTGGGTTTTTGCCAGATGAGTGCAGCAACTAGGCAGTGGACAAGGGAGTTTAGGACGTAGACCAGACCATGCAACAATAAAGGACAGGGCAATCTCAGCAGGAGTATGGAGGGACAGGGAGAAAGAAGGAGGTTGCTGGATTGGGGGAAAGTTGAAGGGCAAGGGGACTGGAAGTCTTCCAAGAACAGCTGAGTTAGAAGGAGAAGAATGGTGTTCAGAGGGAGGTGTGCTTCAATTTGTGCTTTGAGGTAGAAAAGTTATAGGTGATGAAATTATCTAAGGTATGACTCTAGGAGTTGGGGACTGTGATAGAAAGGAGAAGACAACCACTGGAGATGAAGTTAAGGAATGGAGAAGAACCACTACATTCTTCAAACATAATTGATGACAAATGGAATATGATATTCTGTAGCCATATTATGAGAAATAATATTAGATTTGTCAACAGATTTGAAGGTATGACCAGGATCATTTTGATCATCTCCTTTTTTAAAAGTTCTCTTTAAAAATAGGACCACATATTATACTACCTGTAGAATCAACATCAATAGAAGCCAATGGTCTGATAAATGCCACCTCTTACGGGTAAACTGCATCTCCTCATTTCACACAAACAACAACTGAGGAAATGGAATGGAATATTAAGATACGTAAAATCTTCTAAATCTCCTTCTCTTTCTTCCACTTCAGAATAAATGTTCTGCATATCAAAACACTTTCTGTGAGATACGTAACCAATCTAATTTGCGGGAGAAAGTTGGAGGTCAGCTGTGTGATAGCAACTATTTGTTGGGAAAATGAGAATTCATTTTTGGGAATGTTTTCCCAAAAGGAATTCCCTGAATTCCTTCTGCAACCTGTTTGATGCATTTACAAGTTTATTTTTGAGAAAGTGCTCTAGAAACATGTAGTCTCCCCACTCTACTCTCATTTTTATGTGCTTGTGAGTTTCATAATTGGAATGCCTTAGACTTTTGGGAGGAAGTTTGTAAACATGGTGCATATCCTTAGCTGATTATTTTCAAAATCACCTAAGCTTGGGAAACATTTTCTCAAATTACATATTAATTGATGACTATCTTTTGAGCCACATTATTTTATAGATCTGTGTCATACTTGCAGATAGCAATAGGAAACATACCAGTTTAGCGCTCTTTCCTCTCTTTGAATATCTACAATGTAAGTAAATACTTTGCACTCTCTCTTGCTTACTCATGGAAACTGCCAATCTTGTATCTCCAGTTCCTTGACTGTGTTTGATAAGACATTAGCTAAGTTAGCTGAAAAGAAGTGTCAGTTGGTTCTCAAACTTGAGCTTGAGTCAGAATCACCAGGGGGACTCACTGAACTCCAGATTGCTGGGCCCAGCCCTAGAGTTGCTGGTTCAGTAGTTCTGGGGTGGGGGTGGAGCCTGAAAATGAGCGTTTGGAACAGGTTGCCAGGTGATGCTCACTCTGCTGGTGGGGGAGCCGCAGCGTGAAAACCACAGATATAAATAATGTACGCGTTCTAATGACCTCTCGCTGAGGCTGGGGCTTTCTGCAGACAGGTGGATAGCTTGAAGCAGAGAATTGCCGGGAAATCGATCCCTACTGAGAAGTTTGCCGTGCGGAAATCTCGACGTTACTCCAGCTCGCTGCCTGTGCCAGTGAAGCTCGTCCTGCCTGCCCTGGTATCTGCCTTTATTTTACTTACTGTGTGTGTTCTAGGAATAAATTGTGCATAACAGCACACCTAGCCTCTGTTGTGAAGTTTAGCTCAATTAAAAGCCATTGTAAGTGTGTTTGTAAGATGAACATTTTTATTAATAATCAAATATCAATAAAGTTATAGCTAATTTTCTTTGGCAGTTGGTATGTTCTAGGTGTTATGATGAAGGCCTTTAAAAAATATGTCATTTGATTTTTATGGTAACTGTGAGGGTAATCTCGTCCCATTTACAGAGAAAAATTCAGGCAGAGAGAGGTGAGTTGACTTAACTGAAGTTGATTGGATTATAATGCAAGCCACATGAGATTTTTACTTTTTCTAGTAGCCACATTAAAAATTAAAAGGTAAAAAAAGTAAAAGGAAATAGGAAACTAAGAATATATTTTGTTTAACTCAGTATATGCAAAATGTTGTTTGGACAGATAATTGATAAAAACTTTTGAGATAGTTCACATTCTTGTAGATTACGCTAATTCTTTGAAATCTAGTGTGTATTTCACTCTTATCTCAGTTTGGCTCAGCCACTTTTCGGGGGCTCAAAGCCACAGTAGGCTGGCGGCTGCTGCATTTGCCTGTGTAGCGCTGGCGCTCACTTCCTTAATCATTATGCCAGTTAACCTAGACGTCATGAAAGGCATCATTTCAATTTTTTAGTGAAAACTTCTTTAAAAAGTACTGAATATATCAAGTTATTATAGCTCTCTGTGGGCTTCTTGTTAGTGTAGGAGGTCAGGTAGCCTGGAAAGCCGTTCAGTGTTGTCTGAAGCTGGCAGGTCTCCTTTGGGGTTTTCTGATTTTTTTTTTTTTGTATGCCAGAGTTTATTTGGTTATTCCCCCTTTCAGAGTTACTTAGTTTCCAATTTTAACTATTAAAAACATGCTATAACGAATGTTTTTTATATTCCTCTTTTTTGTACATGGGTATATAATTCTCTGGGAAAGATTTCCAGAAATGGAACTCCTGGTTGAAGGGTATATGCATTTAATATTTTGACATTGCCAAATTGCCCTCCAAAAAGGCTTTACTGATTTAAATTTCTACCAATAGTGTTTTATTGTTTTAATCTGCATTTCTCAGTTGGTGCTGTCCAGCACATCTCTTCATGTGTGTCTTCTGTGAATTGTTGTTCATATACTTCCTTAATTTTTCATTGGGTTGTTGCTTATTTTACCATTGACTTAGGTGTGAAAGAGAATTGTAGCCCCTAACAGGCCTCAGGTAAGAGGTAGCCTGAATCTAGAACATAGGCCCGAGTGTTTTCTATATAGGATAAAAAATCTGGGAGAATACCACCCTCTCAGCCCAGGTTATTCTGTGTTTGTGATGGAATGAGACAAATATGTGACCACTCTGTAATATCTGAGCACAGATAAAAATAACGCTGTACAAATCATAAAAATGACCAAACAGCTCCCATTCCCAGCTAATGATAGAGCCTGCTGCATTTAAAAATTTAAATTAAATTAAATTTTTTACCAATTACAGCTTTTAACGCCATTCCTTTTTCATTTCTATCAAGTGATTTGCACTGGGAAATTATTTCTTACTGGGTCACAGAACTTTTCTGAGAATTTTCTAGAGCACCACAGTCCTTTCTCTGCCCTAGAACTAAGATGCTAGTGTGTAATCACTATATCTATCCTGCTTTGATTATTAAAGGTCTTAAGGAAGGTTAACTTGCTGTAATTCTTTCTCCAGGTCTAAGGGTATAGAATTGGCTTGAATTTGTGATAACCAGGAATTTTACCAACTTTTTTGCATAAAACCTCAGATGTGAGCTTTCCTTCTTCTAATAAAATATTGCATTAATAAAAACAAAAATTTAAAAACTGCCAATTAAAATAAATACTCCATTAGTTACTGAATTGAGGTCTATACTGTTAGATGTAAAATAAAAGGTAGAGTGTCATGATCTTAGTTTTCAGTGCCATAAAGTGAAGATAGCTTTGCTGCCACTATGTTCTAATGTATTTTCCTCGTTTCCATTGTTTCCCTGAAAAAGGCTGATCAAACAATATCTTTATCATCTTTTTTTTATTATAGTATCATTGACATACAATCTTATGAAGGTTTCACATGAACAACATTGTGGTTTCAACATTCACCCATATTATCAAGTCTTCACCCACCCCACCACTGCAGTCGCTGTCTATCAGCAGAGTATATCTTTATCATCTCTTAACATGCATTTATTTCCAAAAAGATTCTAATTACCATATTTATTTCAGGCCCTTCAAATATGAACTATACTACTGGAACATTAGAAAAATATTTTCAAGCAAAAGCACATTTGCTTTTGGTCCCCCCACCTCCCACAAAAAAAAAACCCCTCATCTGTTAGACTGTTAAATATGATTTGTAATGAGAAATCATTAGTCTACATTTTAGGGGCTGTCATTTAGCCATATGGCCTTTAAATGAACGCATTTTCTGCATTTGGATTACATTATTGAACTGTTACATGTTTTTAATGGTATAAAAGAACCTGAGCCCAGTAAAATATTTCCTATGTTCATTTCTAGTGATGTCCTTGGAAACACTTCGTATAAACAATTGTCAAATATTTTTAAATGTTTCTCTTTACTTCAAAGTAACAGGAATTTATATTAAATTTAATTTTCCATAGTATAAATTTAAAATATGATATTTATTTCTTTATCTGTAATCTGTTGTCTTCCAAAACAATTGAATAGCAGTAGGTGCTTAATAAATATTTGTTAAATGCATAAGTGCATTAGTTTTTCAGTCAAAACGTAATATACTATATATATTGAATTATTTCAATGTTAAAGACAAAAGGCATATGATAAAATGAGAGAAGGGGAAACTATAATTAAACTTAAGTGAGGAAAGCCAAGGAAAATGATCTCAAAACGTCTGCAGTAGCAACCAAGGCACAGCACACACCTGTAGTTTTGTTGTCGTGAAAGCTATTGAATAACCTCGATTGTGAATGGTTTTTCCTTATTCTTCATTAGGAAATGATGTATGTCTGGAATGGTTTTCCAATAGTGAGCAAAAGAAAAGACCTTTCAGAAAATCTGTTGGTAACTGTTGAGAAGGCTGAGGTCGTTTTACAAAATGAAAGTAAGTATGAAAAATCAAAGCCATATTTTGCCATATGTGGACTGAAGTGATTGCCACTGCTCTGTCTTCCCCCTGTGTATGTCTGCCCGTGTCCATCTGTGTGCATCATGAGACCCAGAGAGCTTGGGCTGCAGGGGTCTGGGTGATGGCCCTGCCGGCGAAGGGAGGAATGACACACTGCGACATGGTTAAGCCTTGGGGTGTTAGGCTAAGTGAAAGCAGCCAGTTGCAAAAGACTACACAGTATGCAATTCTATTTATATGAAATATTGAGAATAGGTAAGGCTATGATGACAGGATGTAGGTTGCCCGGGGAGGGGAGAACTGGGGGTGGGGTGATAGGTAAAGGGCACAGCATGTCTTTTTTGGGGAGACGAAAATGCCCAGAGGCTGATAGTGATGCTTGCACAGCTTAGTAACATACTCAAACCCACTGAATTGTATAGTCTAAATGGGTGAATTGTGTGGTATGTGAATTGTATCTTAAAATAAATCTGTTACCAAAAAAAGATGAGGGGAAAAAGGCAGTCAGTCGAGTTTCAGAGCAGCACAAGGAGAGTGCGCACTCCTGGTCTTTGTCCGCGACCCTTTCCATGACTCCTCAGCTCTCTAATGATGGTTTTGTCTTTTCAGACATTGAGTTTTGTCAAGTTGAACTCTTTCCACAGTTTTTCTTACTCATTACTTTTGATTAGAGGTCCCACTCTAGTTTATTGGAAGGAAGCGCCATTTCCTGGAAGCAGCTGGCATAGTAAAAAGGAAAATCAGTTAATTTGGGCTTATAGTTCCTACTCTGCAGCTGTGAGAGTCTAGGAAACACACTTCATTCTGGGCCTCTGGCTTCTTTGAAAATGGGAGTGGTGTTGGGCCAGGTGATACCTGAAGTTTTAGGCATTTTCTGATTCTCTATTTTAAATAGAGGTGTTATCCTTTGATAAACAATGCCATAAATGATAGCCTTTGGTGTATTGCTTATCAACTCCAAGTCATTTAGATATTATCCCAACATAATGGTCTTATCCTCTAAAATATTCTGACCACAGAATTAAAACAAAAATACCTGTAGTGACTGACAAGGAAAGGGCATAGAAATTCAGGAATAGTCAGGGAAAATTATAATTATTAACTCATTTTTCTCAACTGAAAAAAAGATGGACATTGAAGTAGCACTGGCTCTATAGCCCATATACTCCCATGCAGGGGATTGAGCTGTGAATATGGCTCCAGGGATGAGGACCTCGTTAGAGCATTTTTGTACTTGGAGATACAGTATGAGGCTGAAATTGAATGAGATTTCTCTTTACAATATTAAAAAAAAAACACATAAATGATGGATGTAGGGGGAAAAAGTCACTCATATTTCTGACACGATAATACAATTCATTTATAGTTTTTGTTTATTCTGTGCTGGCCTTATCTTTATTGTTAGTGTACCTGGACATATGCTTGACTAGTTTATTTCACTTAGTATAAGCTTTTTTGTTAAATTGAGGTATAACTGACATGAAACATTATCTTAGTTTCAGATGTACAACATGGTGTTTTAATATTTGTATACACTGCGAAATGATCACCACAGTCAGTCTAGTCACTATATTTTTTCTTGTGATAAGAACTTTTAAGATCTTAGCAAATTTCAAATATGCAGTAGTGCAGTACTGTTAACTATGGTCACATGCTGTATGTTATATCCCTATGACTTATTTATTTTAAAATGAGTTCGTACCTTTGACTCCCTTCACCCATTTTGCCTATCCCCTACCCTTAGCAACCACCAGTCTCTTCTCTGTATGAGCTTGGTTTTTTTGGATTCCACATATAAGTGAGATCAGGTGGTCGTTTTCTTTCTCTGACTTATTTCACTTACTCTCAGGGTCCATCCATATTGTTGCAAAGGGCAAGATTTTATTTTTTATGCCCGAATAATATTCATGTGTATACACACCATATTTTTTTAATCCATTCATGCATTGATGGACACTTGAATCTTGACTGTTGGAAATATGCTGCCATGAACATGGGAGTGCAGATATCTTTTCTAGTGTTTTTGTTTTCTTCAGATAAATACCCAGAAGTAGAGTTGCTGGGTCATATGGTAGTTCTGTTTTTATCATAGACTTTTCAGTTGTTGCCAGACAGTCCTTATAATAATTTCAGAAGCTTCATAGCACTCAACGGAGCTAATATATCATAATGTAATCAACTCTGCCAGTGTTGCTAGGCATATTTAAAATAATTCTAGCTTTAGAGTCTCATCAATGAGAGAAAGAATATAAAAAAATGAAATCTGAATCCGTGGGTTTGTCTACTAACACGGTCAAGGTTTCAGGCAGGTTAGCTGAATCATCCAATAGAAAAGTGAGCACTGGTGTTCTAAGGCCAGAGACCAACTCCATCCCTTTCCCTCTAGTCAGCCATCGTGCAGACACAAACTGTGATCAAGAGAGACCAAGTAAATGGAATATTCTGCTCCACTACTGAAAAAGTCATATGCAAAGCTTATGTGTGGATGGAAAGTAAGTCATCTTCCCATATTAGCGGCAGCATTTTTAGAAAGGAACCACAGTTCCTTTTCTCTTCTTTTTTTCCCCTTTTTTTGCAGAAAAGTTGTAATATTTCAACCCCTTATGAGCTGGAGCGTAGGTAAATTAGCCAGAACACCGAGTTACTCATCTTCATTGGCTGATAATTCCTTTTGATTTCTGTGATAAGTAAATGAGAAAGGTCAAGAAACTGGGATCAAAAAGAAAAGTCCAAAGTTTGTACTATGAACAAACAACCAAAGGAACCTATGTGTAAGTACAGGCGACAGACTCATTATACGGACATTTCAGACTTTGTTCCATCTAGATGTTCCATCACTAACATTTTTTTACTCATATAGAGTTGTGATACTCTCCCTTACTACTTTTTTTTTTACAATTACATCTTTTTAACTGTAGTAGATTGCACATCACATAAAATTTACAAGGTTAACTATTTTTAACTGTACAGTTCAGTAGTGTTAAGTACATTCACATGGTTGTGAAACCAGTCTCCAGAACTTTTTCATACTCATAAAACAACTCCCCATTTACCCCCCGTCCCAGCCCCTGGCAGCTACTATTCTACTTTTTGTTACTGTGAATTTGACTAGTGTATTTCACTTAGCATGATGTCCTCAAAGTCACTCCATGTTGTAGTATGTATCAGAATTGCCCTTTTCTAAGACTGCATGACATTCCATTGGATATATATACCACATTTTTTAATCTGTTCATCCTTTGATTCATTTTTGGGTTGCTTTGGCTACTGTGAACAATACCTCTATGAATGTGGGTATGAAAATAGTTTTTTGAGATCCTGCTTTTAATTATATTAGATACATTCCTTAAAGCAGAATCGCCGAATCATATGGCATTTCTATTTTTAAGTTTTTGAGCAACTGTCCAACTGTTTTCTGTAGTGGCTGCACCATATTACATTCCCAGCAACAATGCCCAAGAATTCCAGGCTCTCCACATCCTTGCCAACACTCATAATTTTCTGTTTGTTTATTTTTGTAGTGGCCATCCTAATGGGTATGAGGTGATCTTTACTATTTTTAATGCTAAATATTTTCAAAAAGGAAAAATATGATTTGAGTGGAAAGTCAACATAAGGTCACATCGTTTTCGAAGTTCAAATGAAATGAAACTCCATGAAAGCTCATCTTAAAAAATGAGATTTTACAAAATGAACTGTAAAAATCCACTTGGCTTTTGAATAAATTTACTAGTATTCATTTTTGTTCAACTAATTTGGCCACTTTTCATTAATTTACTCATTTGAACACTCTTAGATTTTTCCATACGAGATACAGAATTATGATCAGCAGAGAAAAGGATTGTTCCTGCCACTAAGGGAACTACCTATGATTAGACCCACATATCCACAGATAAAATGCAAACTTGACTGTTTCAAAGTAAATGGATATGTGAAAACTGGGAGGTAAGGGAAAACCTTCTTTTATTAAATGAAAACATTCATTAGGCTGTTTTTTACCCCAGAAAATTAGACCAGCTTTCTTCTTCTGTGTTCCTACAAAGATAAGGGTTTTGGTTCAATAGCATAAATTCTGACGTTTGAATGTCCATCTTTTGTAGTACAGACTAATAGGTACCACCAGAGAGCAGGCCTTTGTGTATTAAGAAGTCCTGAAGGACCACTGGATTTTCCTCTGTTTGAGCAGGTTCTTCATTCCCAACCCCTGAGTTGCTTTTGCCCTCTGCATTGGTTGGGGGAGGAAGTACAGGAGTAACAGGTTCATCAGACTATGCCTGTAAAATGTAGTAAGGGTTTGGAAAACCATGCTGGTCTCCCCATTCCTTCCTCTTTTAATGACATATTGAGATGATAGGCTTTAGACACATTTAAATTGGGTTTGGGGGAAGCGTAGACACATACACCGTACTTCATACAATTCTATCTTTGTATGTGTTCCCCTGGGGGAAAAATTTGGCTTCTTTTCTGAAGATCACCTTTGCCAGATGTTGCACATGAAATTTATGATGGTCCCTTCCAGGTTCATTGTTTTATGCAGGAAGATTAGTTTCCTCCCCCTGCCCATCCCCAACTGTTGTGATCTTTTAGTAATTAAGGTCCTCTCCTTCAGAGTGAGGGGGGGGGAAAATTCAAAGTCGGAAATGGAGTGAGTGTAAACCTGAGGGGACTTGAGCGTCCCTCCTCCGCCTTTCTTGTCTTTGGCAAGTGTTTCTAAAGTAGAAGATGGTAGAGGACAGACAGTCGGTGTTCTGCTCTGACGATGCCATAGCCTGTAAGACTCATTGCTGGGTGCAAAGGGGAGAATACCATTTAAGGAGAGAAAAACACTTAGTATTATGACTGGAGTCAGTGTTTGCTATTAGTGTTTCATTTGAAATCTAACTAAATTCCACAGGTAGCCAGAAGTTGTACAGTAGTTCTGTAACTGTTTGCTGCAGTTCATTTGCTTGGTGACGTTATAGAGTGAATGTTATCTGAGCTGCATAAAAGGGGAAGTGTTTGTTGACTTTATGGCTTTTCACTTCATAGATCTATTTTCACGTTTTTCCTTTGGTACTTTTCAACTAGCTTCTAAGAACTTCAACGTCGGCATTTTTGTGTAAGAACCTCAAGCTTCCTTTCCTTCAACCGGCCCTTTGGTTTATTATTCATTAAGTTCAGAGCTTTTGTGATGAAAATGTGCTTTGGCAACATTATTGTATAATTTTCTTGGAATGTAAAATGGGGGCCGTGTATTGAAATGTTCGTCCATGAATCCCCATGGTGTTGACAGTCATGATACAGCCTTCCTATTGTAAGGGAGGGTCACCATCTGACAGGTGAGTGCCCTGTGGTCTGAGGACATACTGGCTTTGCTTTTGGAGGCGTGTGGTGTTTTTGAACCCATTTCCCACATCCCCAACTCATGATCTAAATAAAAGCTGTGTGTGCCTTTTCAGGTACTTTGACTTAGCATGGTGTTACATCTGTTCCTCTGCAAAATCATTGTTCACTGAAAACTAGAATTTTGTTGACAACACAAACTGTCACAAACATGCTGCACAGAACTCAATAAAGTGCATGAAAATGATACGAAAAACCAGCATCCCACATGGACCCTAGGGGTGTGGTTCAAAGCTTGGGCAGATACTGCTTCTTGCATGTGTGTTTCAGTGAGCATCTATAGAAGCATAAATGTGTGTATGTGTGTGTGTGTGTGTGTGTATGTATATATACACATGTGGGTAGAAAAATGGCCCTTAAGTAATGGGAAAGGTGGGGCGTAATGATATCTGTGACTTCCTTGGTGAATGACCCATCAGAGCTTGAAAGTAAGAAGCAAATATCAGCTGTTGTCAGCACCTAGAAATAAAGTGATCCCCGCCCCCCCCACCCCACCCCTTCTAGCTGGTTAAGTAGCATTCTTAACCTCCCATAGACCAAGCCATTTACCAACTAAAACATCAGCATGGATTAATGGTGATTCTGACGTTTGTACTGAAAACAGGTGGATTTCCATGTGAGGATGTGAGGGTCTCCCAGGGCCTCATTAGTTTGGTTTGCTGCTCCCCCGACCCCTGCGTGGTCCTACCTTGAAAGGTGTAACTTACCAATCTCTCTGGGAATGACTTCTTAATTGCACCAAAATTCAAATGTGGTAGATATGAAATGGCCACCTTTGTCCGATCGATGTCACACATCATATGGCTCCTTCTGTTTAATATTCTATATAGCCTTGGGATGTAGAAGGCGAAGAGTCATTTTCAAAAGGGAAAAAGTGGTGAAAGAAAAACCTTTACATTAGCCTCAAGCATTGGGAAGTGTGTGAGGATTTTAGGTACCTTTCATGCACTTCAGAACCATTTTGTCTTAATTTTATGACATAATTTCCCCCAAAGAACATAACCTGAGAGAATTGGTAAGTTGTAAACATAGTGATCTAGAGAGGGTATTCTGCTTCCTGAATTTTTAATGGATAGAAAGCCACCTGCTTCTCCATGTGGAAGTGTTATCTATCCTCTTGTGCATGAAGCCAGCACAGTTAGAAGCCAGAACCACTGGAGGAGGTAGCCTTCTTCCTCCTTATGGCTTTACCTTTTATAGAATTAATAAAGTTCTTACTTTATTTAGAGTTCAGATTTCCTATTACTACATCTAAGGTCACGTATGTATTATATCCAAGGCTGTGTATGAGCAACTGAGAAAAACTTAATTGGATAGAATGAACCCCTTAATAAAATGGTGTGTTAATGTGGTAAACTCATTCTTTTAATTTAAAATATTTTAATTGTGTTTTATTTAGTGAGGCTTAACAAATGCTAAAAGTATTTTCCATCTTTTAAAATGATTCCTCTGAAACCTAATAGCTAGTAGTTCTTCCTCTTAATTAGGATTCTTTTTTAAAGTTTTTCTTTTTTTGTGTGATTTTGTGTTTGTTTTGCTTAAGACTTGAGTGACTACTCTGTAGATGACGAGTGCTTAGTGAAGTTGCTGAAGGGATGCTGCCTGAAGAATCTACAGCGGCCCTTGCAGGCAGAGTTGTGTTTCAACCACGTTGTCCAAAGGTAAAAACCAACAAGGAAACCAATGCGAGTACCTGTTGTGGCTTTGGGGAATTAACTATGAGAAGTGGTACTTTTATCTCCTGCTGCTAACCTTTTACTTGGTGTTGCCAGAAAGTGTTTTCTTTGTTTTTTGAGAACTAAATTATAATCTAAGTAGACCATGGCATTATCATTTCCACTTGGTATTTAAAGGAGACACACAAATTTAATGGCCAGGCAAACAGGTGTCTGTCTAAACTGTGGCAGTGGTACACTGAACCTCTGATACCTTTTGATGCATGCATTTGTTTTTCCATTCATCTATTCCATGATATTTGAGCACCCATGATTGCCAGAGACTGTGCTGGATCGTAGGGATTCAGAGTTGAGTAAAAAGACTGTCCATCATTGTGATAATAATTTGGCAGGGAAGAAAGTCATGTGATGAACACTATAACTGCTTTCTTTTGGCAAAGGGCCTTCCTTTGGTATCTGAATGAGGCTTTGTTGGTTTTCCCAGGAGCATTGGTGATGATGTCCTACCCTGCTAAACAGAGTTGGGTCATGGTTCTGATGCCTGGCCCTCTTCTCTGTATCTGGAGTCACAGTTGCGGATACCTACAGGGGACAAACAAGTAACCTTACCGAGCAATGGCAGGAATAGGAATCCTAGATCAACCCTGCCCAGGGTTGATCTAGGAGATCATGTGTTCTTTCTAAAGAATGCAGATACCCTTTTGCTCTGATTGATTATTGCTCTGTTTGATGTAGGCTCAATAGCAATAGTCCCTACAGTTTTTCATGAATGCTTGGAATCTTGATTTTATATAAAAACCTACTGGTTTTTATATATTGGCTCAAATTTTTTGAGAACACTAGGGGGAATAGGACACAGACACAGACTGTCAGTTTAAACGCTCTGTTCCATATCATGTCCCTTTCCAGCATGACCACTGATCACCTTCTTTCTGACAATGTTTTATCAGAGCATATCGGAGGACTGGTGTCCTCTCAAGAAGGTGCAAGAGACCATGTCTGTCTCCCAAATAAGCAACATAGTATTTTTAGTAAACATATTAAAGAAGTTTCCATTCGGTTCTATTTTATTGGTGTTTTTACACAGATCAAAAGGATGACCTGCTTGTGCTATTTATTGTGTTCATTGACTCTGTAGTGAATTGCTTCCTCATGTGTTTTATAATTGTGGACTGTGAGCTCACCTTCAGTGGGGCTTTAGCTTGAGACTTCTATGAGGCTACAATTGAGGAAGAGTCTCTCTAAAGTGATTTTGCTTTTATTTCTGCCAGGTGCCCCAAAAGCCTTTTCTAATCCAAGCACACACGTGTGCTAATTTCATTGCTTAGAGGTTCTTGGATCATTTGGACAATGTAAATTTGAAGTGCAAATTCGTGTGAGGGCAAGCCTGTTATTATTAATTTCCTAAGGAGTATGTTTTTATTCCCCTGTCTAGAGTGCAGGCCAAGGAGCAAACCGCCCTTGTCTTCCTCCTATGCCAGTGAGGGTTTTTAAATTAATTAATTAATTAATTTTTTTTTCTAATTCACCCTTTCTCTGGTGATACAGGGTCTCAGTCCTGGCTCCCTGCTTTATGTGGGCTCAAGGCCTCATCTCCTGCAGGGACATTGAGACACAGAGCCCTGGCTGATTGATACTGAAGCAGACCTTAGCTCTGCTTTGGCATCACACTGAGAGTTGTGCTTTGTTTAGTTTCAGCTTGAGAGTTTTTCTTATGTTCCGTGAGTTGAGCTATGCATTTGGAAGGGTGTTATTCATGTTTTTTTTTTTTTAGTGCTGCTGGATATTTTGTAATGAGAGTTTTCATAATGTTGCTGAAAATAGAAGTGTTGACCATTTCTTTACTGAGATTTCTTAGCATTGTAAGACTGAATGATACAAAGGGCCCTGGATCTTAGTAAAAAGTCATAGAGTGTTTTACTTCTTAATGGAGTCATTTCCTGAATACATACGTTTAGAAGAAGACTTTGTTCTTTCTGGGGTTAATCTTTGAGGATCTGTGTGCTTTCATCTACCCAAGAGGCAGTAAACAGTCCTCAGTGCTAGATTTAGATTAAGGGATAAAGTAAAAGATTAATATAGTAAAGTGTGTTCTTTATTGCCACAGCCTATCAGATTCTTTGATTATATAATGACAGCTTTTCTCTTATAATGGGCCTAGTGCAGCTCCTGATTTCTGAGGAATGGGGAAAATATATACATTGAAAACGAAAGATACATTTTCTGTTCTTAATTGCTTTTCCTTTATTCTTTTAGTGAAAAGCTACTGAAGTATGACCACTACCTAGTGCCATTTACTCTGTTCGAGTTGGCATATTTGTACAAAAGCCAAGGGGAAATTGACAGGGCTATAAAGGTCCTAGAAACTGCAAGGTAAGTGATGATGGCAGCTTTTCCTTGATTGCTATGGAGTAAAAAATATCTATACTATTATAACAACAGCAGTAATGTTATAGACTTAAAAGTTAAAACAGTCATGAAAATTTAGCGGTAAGGTTACCTTTGCTAACTTACGCTACTTTATGCTCACGGCTTTCGCAGTAATCGTGCTATTTCCAACCTTCTTAATGTCTGGGCCACTGATGGATGTTGCACTTGTGGGCGTCCGTATGACAGCTTCCTAACCTATTCTCTTCTGTGTTGGGGGCAGCAGACTTTTTCTGGGAAGGACCAGATAGTAACTATTTTTGGTTTTACAGTATAAGGCCTCCATTGCAACCACTCAATGGTATAGCCATCCTCTATAGTCATAGAAGACAATGTGTAAATAAATGGGGGTGTCTGGATTTGGCCATAATTTTGGTCAAAATTTGCTAACCCTTGATGTATTTAACCATGACTCTCATTTCCTTGAAGAGCCACTGAAGTGAGGAAGCCCTTTGAATCTCTCCCTCACTCTCTCTTCTGTCTCCTGTGGTAATTTCAAAGTACTTTATCATTTCTGCTAGTTGATGGCTCTCAGACTTGTGATCATGGCTCATTTAGTAGGGACAAAAACTCTGTGGTCCGCTTGCCTTGAATGCTTCTTGCACTGGAGGAAGAATGCTGTAGTAGCTCATTTGTTTGTTCATTTACTCAAATTTAGCAAATATCACTGAGCACCTGTTATGTGCCTGACACTAGTAAGGGCTCTAGACAGACAACTATACATAAGCAGGAAGTGTTTCTGCTTTCTTAGTTGAAGGAAGATGTTAAATAAACAAGAGAAATAGTAGTTGTATGTGCTTTGCTGAGATTTATAATATGATACAAAGTACTTGGATGTTACTTTAGATTCAGTTGATTCTGGAATGTTTCTTGGAGGGGGTGATATTATAGTGAAGATTTGCATAATTAAAGCCAGTTCTGACAAGATCAGTCACCAGGAGACTGAGTTAGGTGCATTCCTGGCAAAAGCCACAGCTAGGTAACCTTTAGACTGGGGGGCCGAGTCAAAAGTCAGTATTGATGCTTTTTACTTAAATGGGGAATACTTAGAGAAACAGGTTTTGTGCGGAAAAACATAACTTCCGTTTGGACCATGATATTTTGAGGTACCTATTGTGTACCTAGTGGAGATGGCAGATTGGCAGTCAAGCAAACAAGCATGGAATCCAGTGGAAAGGTCAAGGCCAAATGTAGAGATTTCAAAGTCGCAAGGACATAGTGATATTTAAAGCCATGGTGCTTGATGAGGCCATTTCTGGGGAAAATCAGAGCTGGAGAAAGAGGTCCAGCACAGAGCCTTGGTATATACCATCATTTTAGAGATCAAACAATAAGATTAAGAAGAAGTAGACAGTGAATTAGGAAGACATCCAGGAAAGCCAAGTGAACAAAGTTTTTCAGAAAGAAGAGAGTGGTCAGGTGTGAAGATGACTGCTGAGAGGTGAAGCAAGGTGAGATAGAGAAGTAGCTGCTGAATCTGGCAACATGAAAATCGTTGGTGACCTTGATAAGTGAGGTGAGAAAGTGGAGTCGGCTACTTCAGCCAGCTCTTTCAGGATAAAGCATAGAAATGGGGAAGCTTCAGGGACATGGTAGAGCCAAGAGAAGCTGCTTCTTTGTTTTAAAGGAAATAAGAGAACAATCACTTTTAATTTGTGAGTGTGAGAATGATGCATACTTCAGCTGACATGTATGTATCTTCAAATCTAGCTATTGGAAAATTAAGGACTATAAATACCATTATTCCAAGTATTCATTATTTGGACACTGGCCACTAAGACAAACTTATAATGTTGAAAATAAAAGACTAGAAACTCACTACTAAAAAGCAAGACCATCGGCAATCAAAAGTCACCACTAACTCAAGCCAGTACTGATGGTGCCAACTACAACAGACTTCCCAGTAACTTCAAGACTGTTAATTGTCTGCAATTTCCCTTATATAGTAGGAACTTTACAAAGTTGCCACAATTGGTGGCCAAACATTTAGGAAAACACTCAATTATATCCTTTGGTAAACTCCAGTAAGATGTTGGTTTAGCTTAGGAATAATAATCCTAATCAAAGTTATCAGTAAGTGGCTACTAGAATGAAGAGCTGTAGAAAGGAATAAATGATTGTAAAGAAAGAAGGTACAGCTTATCCTGGGCCAAGGCGGTGTATGAAGGCAGCATGCCCAAAGAGAAGCCATCCCATTTTGCTGATTCTTCACAATTCTAGCAGAGAGAAGTCAACATGAATGATCTATTCTAGCAGAGAGAAGTCAGCATGAATGATCTAAGTACAGAAAGCGTTTAACTGATCCGTGGATTTCTGTGGCCCCTTCTGACATTGTCACCTAGTAATTATTGGCCACACCATTGATTTTTGTCTGTAAGAATTGGAGTAATTCTGGTATCACCAAGTAATCCTGATGTCTTTGTTGGAGTTGTTGTTTCATGAGAGTTTCAAGATACTTTTTTTGGTGGTGGTGCTCGGGGGAGATGATTGATCATGTTCCCCTTGCTTATACGAAGCTGCCTTAAAGTTTCAGTTTAGAAAAGATCAACTATTTAGGAAGAGTTCACAAAATTTGTTAAATCCTCTTCATACCTTCTTGCCGGATTTGTGAATGGCTTGGTAGTTAAATAGAACTTGGCTTACCAAAATAGGACTTTTAGATCACCACCAGGAAGCTTCTAGAAATACAGAATATTGCTACCCTCCTCCCCTTGCAGGACCAGAATCTACATTTTGACAAGATCCACTGTTATGCATATTCAAGTTTGAAAGCAAATAAGGAATGAAGATAAGAGGAAAGGGAGAATGGTGGTGGAGACTTGGAATACACAGGAATTTTGACATCACAATTTTATTGTTATTGTCTTTAGAAACAACTACAAAGACTACTCCATGGAGTCCAGACTACACTTCAGAATTCAGGCAGCTCTTCACCTCTGGAAAAAACCTTCCTCAGATTGATTAGAGCAAGAAGGATGGAATTTTCCTTCAGCACCGGCATGTGCTATAGATTAGACATATTAAAGTGGAAAAGTGATCTTGTGAATGAGAGACGAAAAACTAATTTTATTGTCAATATTTTCTATCATCTGTGTGGTTTACTGTTGGTCTATATGATTTTTTTTTCCTATGGAATGTTGTTCAACACTTATCTAGAAAATTCTTACATTTTGCCTCTCCAGAAAGAATTTCATATTAGGTTTGACCTGGAGAGTGAAGAAGCCTTTTAAAGGACACACAGGTACAATAAAGTCTAATTAGGTTATTTATTTTTTTAATGTGGAAATTGATGTTTAAGTAGCAAATGGCTTATAAGATGAGCCAGTTTTAGATTTGTTGGTCAGTTACACTTAAGAGATACTTTGTTGCCTAGTATTTAAATTTAAAAGGGGAAATAAAGTCACCTATATTCAAAATAGCTTAACAATAATCTTTTGAAGACTCCTGAAAAAGACAGGCAGTGGGTGTGAATAGGGATGGGATAATGTGTTGAACAGGTTGAAAAGACTTATATCTGGAAAAGATGACAAAATATTTTTTTTTTTTTATTTTTTGTGTAAGTTAAAAATGGTGATATTTTTGAGAGACTGTTCTGTTTTTGAATGTATTTAAGTCTATTATAATGACAAAATTTAAAAACTTTGTATCTAAAGGGCAGAAAAAGTCATATTCTAGAAATTATCCTCAACCTTAGAAATGAAAGTCGAGATATGTTAGTTATTTTTCTTATAAGAAGCAAAGTAAAGCTTCCTGCTGCTTTAAATGATATGTAAAATATCAGTAATTTTTGCACTATGACATTGATGATTAAGATCTAATTTTCTAATCTCTTGAGCACTGTGATGGTTCCTTATAAATACCTGGACGGTGCTTAGTCCTTTAATTGGGAAACACAATTGGCATGGAGCAGAAGAGAGCCCAACTCTATGGCCCTGGCTCAGCTACCAGTTAGCAATTGCCAGGGTGATGCTTAGGGAGCCCCCTGCTCTGTGTATCAGCATAGTTTCCTCATCTGTGCAATAGAAACACAGATGACTTTCAAGGTCTCTTTTAGTTTTATAACTGTGAGTCTGTGTATTCGGTATTTATTTTCAGCAAACATGTTAAAATGTTTAACCCAGATCATTCCCACTTAGTGTATATTTTATTTTGCAATCATCACTATCTGCCCTTCCCTCCCCTAGTCCCCAATATGTATGTGCTACGGTTAAGGCCATGATTGTTTCCAGAGTGAGGAAAAACAGTTTATGAATCAATGAATCAGGGTTTTGTCCTATTTCTGTGTCTATGTTGAAGAATAACTTGTTGTGGATGCCTCTGCAGTTTTAACAGAAACAGCCCCAGACTGGGATTCAGAAGCCCATCTCTTGTTAGTTCCTCAACATAGAGTAAGTTGTTCACCCTTTCTGGGACTCAGTTTCCCCAGGGGGGATAGCAACATAGTGCTTGGTGCTTGAGAGGGCCCAGTTAGATCATAGCTTTTTGTAAACTGTGAAAGGCTGTATGAATATGAATTGTAATAATCATTGTTTTTATACGCTAATTACAATATCAGCACAGAAGTATTGGGTGAGTCTGTGGTCTCTGATGTAAAATGAAAGAAGCCTGGAAATTTAAAACCTTTAAATTTATTCATGTGTTTGGCTTTGACAATAGCCCAGATTATGAATTTGCTCCTTGCTATTTATTCCCTGCTACATGAACCTGCACCCAGAAGGTATTGGCCTTGTTTTCTTTAAGGTACTAATTCTTGACTAGGACTGAGGATATTTTCAAAGGAAACTGATTAATGCAACTCAAGTCAGAATCTACCCCTTCAGATAATGTGGTGATAGATCTTAATATGTGGTATTAATAGAAATTATATAACTTTAGGTCCAGACAAAAGAGGAAATAAGATGAACTCTCATTACAGTTATTAGTGGAAAATATGTTTAATAATTATTTTGTATATAACTTAGGAATATTTATAAATTTCTAAGAGCTTCAGCAGCATTCTTTTAAAGTATAAATACCCATTTTTTCTGTGAGAAGCTGCAAGTCAGAGCAAAAGTCAGTAAAAAATTATCTTTTTGGTATAAAATGAAAACAATTTAAGCTAATAATGGTTATTTCTATTTGAACTCTGTATTACCAAACAAATATAAAAGAAATTCACATCTCCCATTTAAATTTCTCCTTTGTTATTTTTACTTCCTATTTTTTTTAGAGTTACTGGTAATATGAATAATCTATCCAATTGATTTTGAAGTGCTGCAGTATCATTAATGCTACACATATTTATGTCTCCTACCATATTCAATACTGTGGTGTTAACAGTTTCTTGTGACATCAGCTAATAATGCATTTTTGGAGTTAGTGATTTAGTATTCTTTCTGTGAAGAATGAATACTGAAGTGACAATGTTTTATCTGCTGTTTTGAGGGGCATATGTGATGAGGTTGAGCTGCCAATGTGTCTTGACAGTTTGTGTAATTTGTGTACTTCTTGGTATAATTGCCTTTTTTTTAAAAAAAATGGAGAGCAAGGGTTCTGATTGGTGCTGTAAGAATTATAGACTCAAGCAGAGGTTATGTTTTGTAGCACAGGTGACAAGGAAGGCATGATTTCAGCTTGACAATTAAAGATTAATGGAAGATTAACTACATCAGCTCTTATATGGACGTATATTTTAATGTTTCCATGCTTCTCCTGGGTACAAGAGGGTCCCAAGTTACCTTGGAAAAAGAAGATTGTTGACTCAGTCCCTTCTATAAATAGGTAGAAATGGTAGGGAGATGAATTCTAGATTAATCAGTGGCAAAGAAGATTTTTAATCATTGAAACAATTTAATAGTTTAACCCACCTTTTTTGCAAGGGAGTGGGTTTAGCAGAGCTACGTGACTGTCATGCCTCCCTGGCCTGGAACTTGAACTCTGGGTTCACTCTATGAATCTTTGTTCAGGGCTGCAAATCAGGGCGTGTATATAAAGAAAAAAGCTCCCGCCTTCCAAAGAAAAGTGTTTCCTCTCTTGAAGCTACTTTTAGAGGTAATCACACTGTGATAGGCACTAGCTCCTGCTGTTAATATTAACACTTACTTTGATTCCACTTTGCATCAGTCCTTAAAAGCAAATCTGTTGATGTTTTTGGTGGCTTTTCTTCCTTTGAACATTAAAAGTACTAATTAAAAATCCTTGTGGCCAACTGGAGAAATATTTGGAATTAACTGATTAATTATTGATATTTTGTTTCTGTTATTTTTTCCATAGTTACTCTCTCCATATTTGTAAATCATAAAGTCAAATACATTTAAGACAAACTGAATTACTGTAGACTTGAGTGATTGTTGTGATGCCCTGAGATTTTGTGATTCATAGGGCCGGGAATGGATCTTGGGAGATCTCATCCTCCCAGCCTTTAGGCAGTGTTGTTTTCCCTCAGTCCTGCTGTCTGGGGTGGCAGCCTCTGGACACAGGCGGCTATTGAGCACCTGAAACATGGCTAGCGACCCGTGTTGGGACGATGCTGAGTGTCAGGGAGCATTCGTTTACACATGCTGCAGTGCTTTTTAAAGTAAAAGCCTCCCAGTGTCATAGGGTTTTCCTTGCTGTCTGCTATGATCACCCCATCACCATAGCTGCACTGTCAGTTTGGTTCAGATATATATCTGTGAGGTTTGCTTCTTTTCTTTCAGGGCCCATAAACTGGCATTTCACCACGCTTACTCTGCAGATGATCCAGACCATTGGCTCACTCAGATATTCTTCCCCCTCCACCTGCCATCCCCGCACCACCACAGTTCCTTGCGTACCAGTCTAAGAGACCTAATTTTTAAGATTACTCTTTTAATCTGATTTTACAGACATTCCTTGCTTTTTCAGATGCAACAGCACAAACTGTTAGAGTTGTAGAGAAGTGACTCTCACCTTAAAGATGTTAGCAGATTTTATGCTTAAAATTATTTTCTAAGGTTAATGTTATTTAAAAAAATTTGGTGAACCTTTTCAGTCCCTTCATATTATCAATATTTCAACATTGACACAGCTAGGCCAATATTACTGTTTAAAGATTTTTAGATAACTAGTTACCCACTTAGAGAAAGAATTGACAGATAGTTTATTTAAAGTTATATATTTTGTGCTTTTTTTGCCTATTATCTTTAATATGTATGCTCTCTGGTGATGTGCATATATATAATTGACATTTTAAATCTCTTTAGACATTTCTTGATCAGGTACATAAATAGACAGACAATAGAAAACAGCTTTAATATTAAATAGACAATGTTTGATACTTTCCTTTCCAAAGGAGTGCAGGATTTTCTCCAGGTTGTTTTGCCTCCCTCAGACCAATTATTTACATATTTTTTTCTTTATGTATTAGATTGCTTGTTGTGAAACCCTATTCCTGCCTCCCATTGTTAGTGGTTTTGTCTGTTATACATCTGCTGTTAGATTTAGTTACTTCAGAATGTTGAATTGTAATGAAGAGGACACATGAGAATTTATCATGAGAGAAAATACCTTCTGTGTGGAGCGGTTGCTGTCTGATCTTGATGGTATTGAGGTCTATTCCAGTCTGTTTATGACTTCATAACTACAGAGGAATGATGCAAGGACTATTTTGTGGATTCAGAAGGCTGAGCAGGTTCTTGGCCTGATCCATCCCAAAGGGGTATGGGGACCTAGCTTCAGAGGAAGCTCAACTGCCTTTCTGTCCAGTTTACAAATGTGTCAGCGCAGTGATACTGTAACACGACTTTGCATGGAAAATTCAAAGCAGCTGCCTCCCTCTGCTTAACTAATAAACAATGTGTACAGATGCTTATAGTTCGGATATTTAATAGGAAAACTCAAGGTACTCTAATACCAAGCTTCATTAAGTAAAACCTGTTGCATATTAATATACAATACACCTTGTATGTTAATCCAGTAGTTCTTAGAACACGTAATTTAAAGGATGAATATAAGGGATGCTGGCATATCTCAATGGGAGCTTTTGTTTTATTGTTACTTAATATTTTCTAGTTAATTGGTTTTAATTGTTGGTAGTTTGCTTGGCACCATTTAGGAAAAAAAGAATGTTAGCCAGAGAAATTGGATACAATGAACATGTTAAAGAATATTGCTTATCATTTCAGTTTTAAAGGGATTCCATTATTTGTAAATGCTGGAAGGCCCTTCCTCAATTTGAAGGGATGACATTCCCTGCTTTGAATATCATGCATGCATATAATTCACTCTTATCTCTGTTGGAGCCAAGTGTCCAGGTGGCAATTTGGGGTATAGTAAATGTGTTCAGTTTTCATTAATTACTTCACCTTTTTCCCGAAGTGATTTTATTCTTCATAGTAGACAGTTGCTTTCTATACAAAGATTTGTTTCTTAAGAAAATAATTTATATTTACAAGAGAGATTATTGTATATACTCTAATACTCTTAGGCTATTGGTTTAATGGCTTAAGAAAACAGTACCATTGGGTACCTTGATTTGCATAAGGAGAACACGTGTGTTTCACCGATATGTGCTATCCAGAAAAATTACTTAATTCTCAACAATATGTTGCATTCTCATGTTGTGTTAGGGGAAGATTTTATAACTAAGTAGTTTATTATTTTTATTCCCTTTGCTAACTGGTGACATCCAACCACCTGAATGAATACCAGCTGACTCATTTATATACTAGTGTTTTAAAATATTTATTTGCAAATGTTCATAGAACTCTTGAATTTTTTGATGCAAATTGCTAAATCATATGTAAAGGCAAAATATATATATTTAATAAGTGAGAAGTATTATTTTATTACTGAAATTTATTTCCAAAGCAAATTTATTTTGTAGGTATGTCACTTGGGGAATGTTGCTTTGCCTTAAAACACACAAACAAATAGACCTGTCTTTTGTGATCTGGTCACCTAAACACCCTTAATGTTACCTTGACATAAGTAGGGGGATTTTGAAATTATTTGATAATGTGTATTTTTCACTTTGATTTGGGTGAAACAAAAATAGAGGCCATAGATTTCGTAAATCAATGTATGGTTTCCTGTGGAATCATCAGCCTACCTGTATGTACTTTATAATTCAATGTTTTTTTTTTTAGTAAAAATTGTCAATATCTTATCTCACACTGTATTCTCATTATAATTGAACTTGGTTTCCTATCTTTCCCATTCCCTCACAGTTTTACAGAGTAAAACATTTTTAGAAATTGAAGATGTGTGAGTTGTATGTAAGATGAATGTGTTAGTAGTATCCATCTGCTGATCAAGTAGGCATTGGATCTGGTACCAGAAAGTGAAATAGATTGTAGCTATAAAAATGTGTTATCAATTTAAGTAGAGAAGAAAGAAGAAAACTGTGAACTTCTGATATTTTTAATATAAAAACTGTTCCCAGTGAGTAATCACTTGCTGATTTTGTGTTAATGTTATCATCTATGATTTGTAAGCTAATAGTGCTACGTGATCTAAATTTTCAACATGAAGACAAGTTACTGTAGCCTATTTTTAACATTAAGTCATTTTTGAAAACAGATGTCATGTTAAAAGTTGTATTTTTAAGTGCAAATAAATCATCCCGACTTGAAAGTCAACGTGTTTTATTTTTCATTCCTTAATATTACAGAATACTTTGTGTTATCAGATGAATGTACAGGTTGCCAGATATTCTCAGAATTTTATGTTTTCACATTGTTACAACGGGCTTACCCACAGCATGCAATTAAATCGTTAAATCAAATAAATCCCATGATGGGATTACAGTCTTATTCTGGTTGGGCTACATGTGAAAGATGTATGCATTTGTTTTGCTATTCTTTAATTTTGGTGTGGTGTACATTTGAATTTTAGTTTCTTGGTAACTTTTTAAAAAAACCTTTACAGACACTGGTGAAGGCCCTTCCTTGTACCACGTTCTTGGTTGAGCATTGGGCATGCAGAGATAAATGGGATAGTAGGGTTGTCTGGAGGGAGGATTGCCTTCTCTTTCACCTTTTTATAATCTGTTTACTAACTAGTTCAGAGATTTAGACTGGCTACTGATATGTCCAGTTTAAGAGGGAATCTTCAGTATTCAGTGTATCATGTGGAAAAAAAAGATCTCTGGGAATCAGGAGGTCTGTATTTGAGGCTGACCTTGGCTAGGTGGTGGCGTGTGATCCCCTTTCCCAGCACCTTAACTTGCCTGAACTTTGCCTAATCCTTCTGTAAAATGGGACAACCTCATTACCTCATTCACTTCTGGGGAGGGTCCAAGGAGGAGGTACGCAGGAACCACAAAGGGCTGATCCAGCATAAAATACTTTCTTCCACCCCTTCCTTTCCCTGGGTGAATGAGGGTGAGCTAACAGGGGCCACAGAGCAGGTGTTCTGCCAGTGACTGGCTTTTCACGTTGTCATTCGGTGACCCAGGTGCTTCGTCTTGTTGCTGTGCTGTCCTCAGTGCATGGCTGCTGAGTCGCTTCGCTCCTTTGTGTCAAGCTTGCTGAAGGGGAAAAAGTGGGAGGGTTGTGTGAGGGAGGTGGCACGAATCAACTCCACATCCCACTGGCCACAGCTTGGTCACCTTGCTTCAGGAATGAGAAAAGACGCAGAGAAGTGGTCTAGCGGTGGGCTCAGGGAGAAGAGGAGATGGGGTGGCCGGCACTTGGCGTCTGGTCTCTGCCACGCCCCCACTTGGGCTGGATCCGCTGTGGTTCTCTCAGGGTAGCCCATGCTTTCCCGGTTGTCTTTCTTCTGTTCTCTGGCGTTAGGAGCTTAATAGATTTGGAAACGAGTTAGTTTCAACTCTTGGGGTTTAACGTAAAGTTAATTTGTCCTAATTTAAAAAACAAGACCTTGAGGAGGCATATATTAAATGGATAAAGGGTGTCTTGTGACGCCCAAGGGCAGGAATGGGAGAGATCCTCAGTAAGTATTTGCATTTGATATAAAAAGCTTTTGAGACCGTTTTTTTTCTCTGTCTCCCCCGTGTGCCTGCTTCCTTCTCAGCAGAGGAGCCTCTGCTAGTGGTTCACAGGCTGCATGATAGAGGGAAGATGTGCACAACAACAAAGGCTTATTTTCCTCTCATACTCCGTCTCTCCTTCAGGCTAGTGAAAGATCTCCACAGTGTCCACGTACGGGGCCCGGGGCCGCTGGACTCCACCACGTGGCATAAGAGGGGGGAGAAAGCATGGTGTAAATGGCTCTTAAACCTTCCGCCTGGCAGTAACACACATTCATGTTCAAATCGAATCACAGAGCTTTACCCTATCGACTGGGCAGGAGAGTGTAATCTTACTGTTATCGGCTAAGAGGCTGTTTTCCCCAGGATCATGTCCTGGAGGTGACGGAGAGTGAAGCCAGCGGACAAGAGTACGGAGCAACCAGGGAAGTTTTTAATGAGGAGTGAAAAGGAAAGAAAAAAGGCTCCCCCCTAAATGGGAGGGGCTCCAAGAGTGGAGGCCACTGGGGCTTTAGTGTCCAGTGTTTATAAGCCGAAAAGAAGGAAGTTTACAGGATTGGCAGGGCCTTGTTGCTAGGAGGACGCCTTTGTTTTTCAGGCTGAATTCTCCAGTTGCCCAGGATGTAGCTGCTTGCTTCTCACACTGAATTATCTAGATGCCCAGTATGTAGCCCCTTGTTTACTGCGAGGCCTTGGGCCTATTTCCCTCCTACCTTCTCCCTCCTGGGGCCACAAATTCAAAGGCTGCCTCCATCCCACTAACTCCTGCCTCACTCTCATGTGCCTGGAAGAAGTACCAGGAATAGTCAGTGAACAGTACTGATGACTGCTGCGGCCTAGATATTTGGTTCATTCTCCTTTCTGCACACAAATTACATGTACTTGTGCCTGAAGGGAGATAATCTCTGGATCCCATTTACTCGTGACATCTCTGCGACCACCTTGTGGTCTGCTTCAGATCCAGATGTGGCTCTGATTGACTTGGAGACCGTGGGCCAAAGTTATTTGCCCTTGACACACAATTCGTGTACTAGTTGACCAGAAGCAGGATAACCGCAATAAGCATTCCCATTCCGAGAGTGAAAAGGGAAGCATGAGAAACACACAGCAAACATTGTTCTGTTCCAATTCTAAAATCCCTTATTTTGTGCTCCCTCTGTCGGGAACGGAGAGTGCTGCTTGATTGGGCCTTGTCCGTTGTTCTCCTTGGCATCTGGCTTTACCTGCTGACAGATTCCTTATTTTCCATGATTTCTTTGGCCACCTCTGAAGTGGCCATCGGGCAAATTGCCCTCCTTAGGAGCTGTGCAACTTTCTCGGCCCTTTGCTGCCTGATGCTAGGGCCAAAGGATCTTTTTTTGTTGTTGTTGAAGTATTGTTGATACACAATCTTATATTGGTTTCAGATGTACAACACAGTGTTTCAACAGTTACCCATATTATTAAATCCTCACCCTCTTTAGTGTGGCTACTATCTATCAATGTAGAAAGGTGTTACAGAATCATTGTCTGTATTCTCTGTACTGTACTCCCATCCCCGCGATCAGCTTCTATTGTCATTGCGAATCCTTGTGCCCCAGAGGGTCATTTTAAAGTCTCACAAAGTTACGTCTTTTTCAGGCATAGTGGTTCTTTGGCAGTACAGTTCTCCAAAACATTTAGTCTGCTTTTTGTCCATTTGGTTCAAGTTCATGTGCCAGATAACCACACCACAGTATTTCCAAGACATCACTTTTAGTCCACGTCCAACCTCCCTTGGCTTAACTGACTAAGCTTCATATTGGCCTGAATCAATACCGGCTCTGGAATCAATTTCTGTAATTATCAGAATGGGCTAGGATATGCTGTAGTTGCAGCCCCCAAGTCTCAGTGGCTTACACTACCATCTGGAACGACAGTCACTGCCATGGCAAAGGAAAGGAGTTTGGCAGACTGCACACTGGCTTTTTGTTTTAAACACCTTTATTGATGTATAATTTAAATACCATAAAATCTACTTTTAAATATACAGGTCTGCATTTAGTGAATGCATACTTTTGTGCGACCATCACCACAGCTGAATTTTAGAACACGTCCATCACCTCAGAAAGGGCTGTCTTGCCTGTTTGCTGTCCATCTCCACTTAATCCCCTGGCCCCAGGCAAATCCCTCTAGTTTGCCTAGCTGTCTCTCTAGTTCTGCTTTAATGCAAAACTTCTAAGTGGAATCACACATGTATGGTCTGCTGCTTCTGGCTTCCCTTAGGGTAATGTTTTTAAGATTCATCCATGTTGTTGGGTACATTTGTAGCTCATCTCTTTTTATTATTGACTTGTATTCGATTGTATGAATATGTTTTATTATTGAATTGTATTCCATTGTATCAATATTTCCCACTTGCCAGTTGGTAGACAATGGATTGTTAGGTTTGGCTTTCATGAATAACAGCGCTATGGACTTTCACATACTCATCTGTGTAGACATAAGTTTTCGTTTCTCTTGGGTGGACACCTAAGAGTGGAATTCCTGGGTCATAAGTAAGTATATGCTTGACTTTTGAGGAAACTACCTGTCTTCCAAATGGGCTGTACTATTTATGTTCCCCTCAGCAATGGTCCCATTTCTCCACATCTTCATTAATACTTGATGTTGTTGGTCCTACTACAAAATTAACTGTCTGATATGTGTGAAGTGGGTTCGGGGTTTTGATGCCTGTTAGGGTTTTTTTTTTTTTCAGTATGTTTTACTTTGTCGTATAGCCATTGTCACTATCAAGTCTGGAGCATTTACATCACTCTGAAAAGAAACCCCATACCCATTAGCAGTCAGTTCTGATTCCTTCCTCCTCCCATCCCCGGGAAACTACCAATCTAATTTCTATCTATATGGATTTGTGTATTCTGGACATTTCATACAAATGGAATCAAAATAGATGGCCTCTTGTGTCTGGCTTCTTTTATTTAGCATAATGTTTTCATCCATGTTGTAGCATGTAACAGTACTTCATTCCTGTTTATGACTGAATAGCATTCCATTGTATCAATATTCTACAGTTTCTTTGTGCACTGGCTGAGGGAAATTTGGGATGTCCACTTTTGAGCTTTATGAATAATGCTGCTATAAACATCCATGTACAAGTTTTTGTGTAAACATATGGTTTTAATTTTTGTAGGTATATACCTAAAGTGGAATTGCTGGATCATATGGAAATTCTACATTTAACACCAGGAGGAACTGCCCAACTGTTTTTCAAAGTAGCCATGCCATATTACACTCTCATTATCAACGTATGAGTGTTCCAGTTTCTCCATGTCCTCACTAACACCTTACCTGATTTTTTATTATAGACATCCTAGTAGGGGTGCAGTGGTATCTCATTGCAGCTTTGATTTGTGTAAGTGATGTGAGCCCACTTACGGTTTGAAAAGGTTACCCCAGCTGCCATTTTGAAAATACAGTGAGGCAGACAAGAGCAGAAGGTGAGAGACAGGAGGCACTGCAGCTATCCAGACAAGAGGTAATGGTGGCTCAGAGCAGTCTGACGCTGCGGGTTTGGGGCTAGACAACTAGAAGATGAAGTTGCATCAGCGGGGCTGGGGAGAGTGAAAGATGGAGCAGATTTTGGAAGGATACTCAGAAATCAGTTTTGGACATCGTAAGCTTGAGATACCTATTAGATATCTTGATATTGAGGGGGCAGCTGGATAAATGACTCTGGAATTTGGAGGAGAGGTGTGGATTGAGATAAAATATCAGGAGTCCTTGGTATACAGACGGCTTTGGAAGCCATGCAACTGGAGACTTTAAAAGGAGAGCTTGAAGTACCCACGATATGTCATCAGTAATTATGAATTGGGAGTGAATTATATGTTCTTTGTTCACCCTCTAAGCTGAATTGATCTGTTTGCGTTCAGACTGAATAAAATGCAATATAGATGAATAATATTAAGGATGAACTTAAAAATGAGTACTTCTGATAAAACTATTAGGGCTCTTATCTGGCTTTTTGCAGCCTCCTGTATGTCTTAAAGAGGCAGCATGTCATTTGAGCTTTAAAGAGGAAAAAAAAGCAAGTATAAAATCTGAAATTTTAATTAAGAAAATTTTACAATGTTGAACAAGAAACAGCTGTGTGGGGGAAGATTTGTGTGCATTTTTAGTCCCATTTTGAAAGCCTCAAATTGTTTCTGGAGCAGAACGGACCAAATTGTCACAAATCTTGTTTTCTGAGAAACTGCTTATATCAACATTACGGCATGCTACTGCGACAGCCAGCATGCCAAAAATAACATGAAAAGAAATGACTGCAAATCTATTTAGAATTAAGCCAGTAATTATTATGTTTGTGACCATTTCCAAGAATTGTTCCTACCCGGATATTAAATGGAAAATAAGAAGAGCTCATTTTAGCCCTGAAAATTGCCATTTTTTCCCTTTTATTTATGTGATGGCTTGTGTTAGAAAAGTATTAATAGTTTTAACCAGAGCACTTCTATGTTGAAATTAAAAGCAAAGTCATTTAAATAATAGTTTAGAGACTTTATGTTTTTTATTAAAAGGGGAAAGGTTTTCTCTAGTTTTTTATGTGTCTGAAGTTGTTTATAATACTAACACTTTTAAAAATCAAGATTAAAAGTATATGATCTTTTGAAATTATAAGATACCAACTGTTTCCTCATTTCCCTCCATTTTCAAATAAATAAATACTTATTTGGTAAAGCATCTATTTGGTAAACTCCAGGTGAACGTGGAGATAAGAGGGGTGATAATCGAGCCAGTGTAGGGATGGAGCTAAACTCTCTTCCTTGTCCATCAAATGGATTTGCTGAAAAGAGGTGGAATCCTTTATTCCACAAAAGTAGCTTTTAAAAAATGATTACAGCGTAATTATTTTAATACTATGCTTAGTATATATAATTATATATGTTACTATACCAAGTATATAACATACTTACTATATTTAGCATTTCTTACAAATAGTGAGAAATCTACCTGTACTTATTGTCTGTTCACTTTTTCTCCCGCTGTTCCCATCCTCTCACTACAAGTTAGATCCATCAGCAGACCATGTGGGTATTTATGATGCTCATTAATCTAGGAGGAAATCTGTATATTTTGACATTTCAGGACCTTGGGGGCTTCTTTTTTCCTAATGCTTCTCAGAGATTTACATATAACTTTTCTGCTGTAAGAGCGGGACACATTCCTTCTCCACGCTGTCTCAACCAGGTGATTTTCCTAAGGCCAGGTCAGGCAGTGTTTGACCCTAAAAGGTGACTTACAGGCTAGCTGTCAGAAAGATGAATCCTTCTTTTTAAAATAGTGGCATGATGTTCCCTGTCAACTAAGTGTGGCTCTTGGAAAGAACTCTTATGTTTGGAGGCATCTGGGAAGGTTCAGCTCACCTGTGTTCACCTGTGGAACAGAGACAGACAGTGTTGCAGTGTTCTTTCAGCCATGTGGCTTCATCCATTTTCAGGGGCAGAAGCCGTGCCTCAGCCGTTGGGCGATCTGTGTGTGGAGTACTTGCCACAGTGTGGATTAGTGTAGTGGTTCTCAGCTTTCCACATCTTAAATTCTGTAAAAAAAATTTTTTTTTTTTTGGTGGTGGGGCAGTCTGAGGGGAGGAGACCCCAAGGCCATCTTTAAATATATTGTTGTCTAAGCAGAAAGTAAGATGGGGAGACCTATGGGGACGGGTGGTATTTCAGACCAGCACACCTCTCTGCGCTTCTAGGATGTCCTCCTCATCTTTCCAGATGAGTTCTGTTTCCCCGCATCACATTAAACACATCAAAAAATAGTAAGTGTCCAAGATTTTAAATAGCAAAATCCATGGCTGGATAGTTATTGTTGGATCCATTGTGTAGAATTTGGGGACCAAAGGAGCACAGATTCCCAATAACTGATGTTAAAACCCAGGGTCTGCCATTGGCTATTGAGCAACAAGTCAGTGCCAGGTCAGCGGAATTTCTTAGAATCAGTTTCCATGGCTTTTACTAAATAGATGTCCAGGCTGCAGGGAAGCCCAAGCGTAACAGCTGTTCATTTACCCTTCCAGAGGAACTCTCTTTTTCCACGTCCCTCATAGTGATTTTGCCATTAACATTTGATGCTCAGTTTTCATTTCCCCTAGAAGTGATCCCCAGATGTCTTCCAAAATCTTAGGAAGTATACTAGGTAAGATTTCACTGTTTCCTCTCTTACCCGTTTAATCATAAAGTTCATTTCTCGACTTATTTATTTTCCTATTTATTTATTTTCTGATCCTGCAGGAAGGGTCTGTAAAGCTTAGTACAAAGGAAAAAGTCCCTTGTTCCAAGACTGCCTTTCTTTCTCCAGATGGCCTCGAGCAGCCAGCCAGCTACCAGCTGTCCTCTCTTGACTGCCTTTTGTGGGTTCTCCCATGAAAGTTGTAAGCAATCCCCAACTCTCCTTTTAGCTGATTTGAGCTCCTTGGGCAGTAGCCCTTCCTCGGGGAGCACCTGGGGATGAAGCTAAGGCTGCCTCCATTCCTGTCTTTGTTGGACATGCAGCTACAGATGAGATAAACTGCTGGCGCTTGTGCTCAGGCCAGGCTTCCGAGCTGCCTCCTGGAACAGTCAATGAGGTTTTGCTTCCTTGTGCTGTGTTGTGGCTCAGACACTAATTTTGTCAAAGCCCTGAAAGCAGGATTTTACAGGACTGTAGAAGATTTTGTTAGACCTTGCCCTGGCACTCATCCTTATGAAGGTAAGTTGTGCTTCTGGTTTTACAGGCTGTACATGATGAATGGAAGGAAGTGGGAAACTTCTAGGGCCTTTCATCCTATCCTCAAGTCCCTGGGTGTAGACTTCAACTCATGTCTAATGTAGATAGTTGATGGTTGTGGCTGTTATTTCTGCTGCTGTTAAGCAAATGTGCCCATTTCTCTTCTATCACGTATTTTGCTTTGTTACAGCAAGTTGTTCAAATAATGCTGAGGATGAATGAGTAGACACGGAGACAAGGTTTTTAAGTTGTAGGCAGTTATGTAGCATCAAAAGAAGGAAAATGGATTTTTACAGGAGAAAACACAGATACCAAAAATGAAATATTGAGACTAGAGTAGAAAGCCTGCACCTAGGACGTGACATCCTT
This sequence comes from Smutsia gigantea, assembly GCA_032199065.1. Classification (NCBI taxonomy): domain Eukaryota; kingdom Metazoa; phylum Chordata; class Mammalia; order Pholidota; family Manidae; genus Smutsia; species Smutsia gigantea. The sequence continues at coordinate 23,609 of JAVSCE010011329.1, read as the reverse complement.
TGATTTGAGGAGAGGTCCTCATGAAGCATTTCCTGTCTGTTGCCAAAGAACACAGGTGTCACTTTCTTAGTTCCAAGGCTTCTTTTCTAAGTAGGTCTTGCTCTAAGAACTCCGATCATCAGGTGTAAGTTAAATAAAACAAATTTCACCACCATCCACTTCTACCCCTTGACTAGGTAAAGAAAGGGGGAATATAAGGAGTTAAGGTTCCAGCCCTCACTGTTCAAGGCCAAGCACTGACTGTAGAGATGTGTTGGGGGAGAGTGGCTCCCTTGCCACAAATCTCAGAGGTGTGTATTATCAGCCCCATTTGCCCAGGGCCACAGTGCTGCCAGTGGGACTTGTGTAGGTCACATAACAGCATGGAACAGAGTGTGTTTTCTCAGATTGTTCTGGGGGAGGGTCATTTCCTAGCTGGACCAGGAGTAGCTGCCTTTATGCAAGATCATGTCGAACCTGCTTTAAAATCTTCCTGTGGCATCCTATTTGCATGAGGCAGAATCCAAGTTGCTAATACAATTACCAAGGCCCTGTTTGATCTGGGCTCTGCTTGTCTGACTGCTGCTACCCTTCTTGCTCACTGTACCCCATCTGCACTCATTTTATCCCTGTTCCTTCCATATGACAGCTTGTGTTTACCACAGAGGCTTGCCCTTACCACCTGCTGCCCCTGGAGTACTCTTCCCTTGGGTCTTTGCGTGGTTTACTTCCTCCCGTCAGCTGAGCCCCACTGTCGCCTCCTCAGAGGTTAGAGCGTCTAGTTATTGTCTTACCAAGAAGTGGGTGAGTCCTGTGTGAGGAAAAACACAACATTTTAATGGGAGATGTAGTAGAAGATTTAAATAAAAGAAGAGATACACCATGTTTGTGAGTAAAAAGATGACATATTGCAGAGGATATCAACCTTTCCCAAATTAATTTCCCACTCTCAAAGTACCAGTGGCATGACAAAATGATTCTCAGGTTGATAGTGAAGAATCAGCAGACAACAATAGTTGGGAAAATAAGAAAGGAAAAATTAAAAATGACTTGCCCTATGTGCTGATAAACATAAGCCTACAAAAATTGAAAATGTTTGGCATTTGCAAAAAAGTGACAGGACGGTGGAAAAGATTAAAAAGCACTGAAACCACTCCTCATATATATAGGAATTTCGATGCATGATAAAAAAAAGAATCACAAATCAGTGGGAAAAAGGTTATGAAAAAAAACATTGGGGTTTTGCTTCTAGGTATATGCCCAAGAGAATTAAAAACATGTCCATACAGAAATCTCTACAAGAATTTTTACAGCAGAATTATTCATAAGAGTCAAAAAGTAGAAACAACCCAAATGTTCCTCAACTGATGAGTCGATAAAATGTGGCCTGTCGATACAATGAAATATTGCTCAAAAAAGGAATGAAGTGCTGTCACATGACTCACCATAGATGAATCTGAAAATATTGCACTAAGTGAAAGAAGCTCTACACAAAAGCCACATGGTGTATGATTCCCTTACCATGAAATGTCCAGAATTGACAGAAAGTAGTATAATGGTTGCCAGAAGTGATCCCTAGTAGGTACATGTTTCTGATGATGAAGATGTTTCAGAATTAGATAGCGGTAATGGTTGCACAACTTTGTGACTATATGAAAAACCACAGAATTGTACCTTTTGAAATGGAGAATTTTACATTATGTAAAATTATTATATCTCATAATTACATCTCAATATAAAAAATACTGGGGAAGTTGACTACGCAGATAATACCAAGTTAGATCCATGCATCAAAATAATTCCTAGATGAACTAAATTACTGCATTAAATATACGTGACTACTCAACTGCTTTAAGGCTTACCAAGTTCCTGCATGTAAAAGTAAAAGGTGAAAAAGGAAAATATCAATAGGTTTCACTACATAAAACTGAAAAACTTTTTTATACCAGAACACATCATAAAATCAAAGACAGTAATCTGGAATGATATTTTTCATATATAACAAGAATAATATTAATAGTCTTAATGTTTTAAAATCTCAGTAATAGTTACATGAAAAATGCTAAGACTAACAGAATGGGCAGCAGGCAGTTCATAAAGGAGGAAATAAAAGTTTTCGCAATAACATGAAAATTGAAAAGCAAAATTTAAACTATGAGGTGCTCTTTTCTCCTGCCACAATAACAGTGCCTCTGTTTCACAGGTAAAGTGAAGCTTTTTCTTTTTTTATTGGAATATCGTTGATACACAATATTGCTTTGAGATACACAACATAGTGACTCAATAATTATATACATTACTAGATGCTTGGCATGGTAAGTGGAATTACCCCGTTACCATATCAAGATATTACAATATTATTGGTTATATTCTCTCTGCTGTACTCATCCCCAGCATTGGAAGCAAAATGTGCATCAAACCTACAAGTAAGTTGTGAAACAGGAGGTATACCTGTGTGGACACCGTGGGGGTATGCACCATGCTATTTATTTTAAAATTTTTCCAGTGGCATGTTTCCTATCTTTTCAATTTAATTATTAAAATTTAACTTGATAGAAGCTTGAGTTTTATCTTTCAAAACCCTAATTTATTAGTATCAGATTTAATATATGTCAGAAAGGGTTCAATATAACTTAAATGATTATAATTTGTGTATATGTTTTTCTCATAAAATCAGAAAATATCATGTGTAAGAAATGTTAAAACTTGACAGTGCCCTCAGTATTAGAAGGGTTCCTATTTTTCTCCTTGTTTATGTTGTCAGTAGGCTATCCATACTAGACATGTTTTCACAGGGCAACAAAGAAGGCTGTGTGGTAAAAATCCCCATTCCCCAGCCGTCTTCAGACTCAGGAGAAGTGGGGGAGTCTTGTCGGAATGAATACTGTAGAATTACGCACTAACAAAGAGGAACTACCCTTCTCCCTCCCTGCTCTCCTCTGTGTTAGATTCACCTGTCTGTGTGTCCAGGGCGACTCAGACACACTCCCCTTAGACCCAGGAAAATTGGGGGAAAGTTCTTACTGTCTTAAAAGCAATTCAGGAAGACACAATTCCTTTCATTACAAAGTGGACATTATACATAAACATTTTATTATTTGATTTGAACATTGTCTCATCACGACTGGCCTATGTTTCTCTGTAAAAGCAACTATTCTCTGCTATAAACAAAATCCCAGCATTTGGCCTGACCTGCCTGATTCTGAGAAAGTGGCCTGAGAAGATGTGAACCTGGCAGGTGTGGACATCAACACAAAGTTCAGGAAAAGCAAGACGCAGCCTTTTGTCTATTCCTTGTCCTTGCGGCCTAACTAAGGCTGCATCAGGATAGTAAGGCTGCTCTGTCAGAACGCCACACCAATCAGCTGCCATTTCTCAACTAATCTTTGGACTGCTTCTGAAAACCAGTTACTGGGAAGCGCCGAGTACAAGCGAATACACACCCTGCGGATATGTATCTGACTGGGCGCTGATGAGACAGGCCCCTTAATTTCCCCGAAGAGGATGTGCTAGGTGTCCTCCTCCCTATCTTTTAAGGTTTTCTTTTTTTAACAGCTTTGTTAATTTAGGTTAAGTGGTTTGGTTGTCATGGAAACCAGTATTCCTCTCAGGCTGATTGTGTCAAAGGCATCATTAATCTGTTTTCTCAACTGCCTCTTCCTCATCCATCTAATTGTAGCGTCCGTCCCCTAAGCCCCCGTTTTGGATGACATCATTTTGGACATTTTTAGGACACCATATGTGAGATTCAGCACAACTTGTTTTCTCTTCAAATTTCATATCACTGTGTTAATTGTCATATTCCCACCGCAAAGGAGGTGATGACTCCTGTATGAGGGGGACGTAACATCCCCAAAGGTGAAGTGGAAAGTCACTTCAGTTAGTACTCCGCAGGTATAAGCATCCCAAATGACGCTTTCGATGCCATGCCGTGGCTGCCTTCTCGTCTCCGGGGTCTCTCCTTAGGGTTCAAATCGCTGGTTTCGATGTTGTTCTGGGAACCATGATCTTTGAAAGGGCGAAGAACCTGTTCTGTTGGGATCGGGAAGAGGGAGGACGGCTGCCATTGTACTGAGATGGCCTTGAACCTGGTGAGAGAATATGGAGCTGTGGATCGTCTCAGAAAACGCTCTTGATGCGACATGTTGTGTCCTCTGTGTCCTCTTGCAGGGGTGCCCATCTTGGCACAAGCCTGTGCAAAAAGACAAATGTGTGTGACAGTGGCTATTTGGCCCCTGCGGCTCTGATCCATGGAAACACCCCTGGTTGACTTGTAGGGCTCTTCCTTGATCAGTGAGCAAGGGTTTTCCCGAACACCTCTGTCCCGACACAGGGTTCCCGATTCTCTGCCAGTCATCATGGGCATATGAGCATCAAGGACATTTTGGCCGAGGGTGCAGAGTGGCCCCTGGAAAACAAATCTTACTTAAAACATCATTTGGAGACACACTGAAGCCCTTGCAAGTTGAAATAATTGGCTATTTCCCTAGCTATTTCCCCTGTAGAAGCAAGGACATACCTCAATGTTCTTTTGTTTTAATTTTAATACAGGGAGCAGTATATTCTATGAGTGGAGGTTGTTAAATCTTAACTTTGATGGAGTCCTTTTCCAGAACTGATGTAATACTTTTGTGTTGTCACCAAATATTTATTGCTTATGATCCAGGCTTTATTTCCTGCCTTTGGGAGATGCAGTAGGACTTAGAAGCCACCAGATGTCACTATTGCAGATGGCTTTTCAAATTCCCCAGCTTGCCTAATACTGTAGTTGCAAAGATTTTAATAACAGTTAACAAGTTCTAAGAAGTCATCTAGATTGTCCCTCCTGCCAGGAAGCCACAGTGAGCAGGTGAGTGGGTGGCTTACCTTTAAAGATCTGAAGATAATAGCAGTGCTTATAAAAGCATCCATTTCTGGGGACCACTTGCAGGGACCAAGTCACCAAGCTTGCCTCCAAGGTCCTTAAACTCTGAACATCTATGAATCTGAAATTTTTAAAGCCGAATGGACATGGTCTCTACCTGTCACTCAACCTTTGTGTGCTTTTGTTTTTATCAAGATCAAATCATTTTAGTAAATGGTGTATTATACATTCAAAATAGCAGAACCCCTAATAATGAGAGACATTAAGAAGACATCACAGCGATGGCAAAGCTTTGCTGTGTATTCACATGACTTCCCTTAGCTCAGCGGGGTAAGGCCAAGAGGCTGAGGGCCTTGGGAAAAGGCTGCTCTTCAAGCCATGGCTGGTCCGCTCCTGTAGGATCTGGCCTCTCCGATGGTTTAAATTTAACTCAACTCTGCGAGTCTGTGGTGTTAATGTGGAGGGTGGGTGTAAATTGTTTGTGCATGTATTCCTTCGTGTCTTTTCATTTTTCTTTTTTCCTTCTCTTCTATCTTCTCCTGCTTTTCCCTTGTCTCAGTTACCCATTCACCTTTGCTCCAAATTCCCAGTGCCTCCGAAGACATTTCTTAGCTTCCTTGTAGTAATTGGTGTTCAGGAAGTGACGATTCTGAAACCTGGTTTCTTGTCTCTTCTCCTAATATTCGAGAACCACAAACAGAAAAGTCCCAGCTAATAAAAATAGAAGGTCATTTAGGAAAGTGGAACATAAAGAATACTATTGGAGACATTGGTGGAGAGGCATGGCTGACCTGGGCCACTACTTCCCAGAGTTGGCCCCATAAAACACTAGGCTACTCAAGATGGACATGAAAAAGCAGTTCTGTGCACAATTTGGAATTAGAGAAATGCCACAGCCCATATCCTCTTTTAGGAGATTTAAAATGTGCATAGGACAGTAAAGCTTCCACTATGTATTCCAGCAGAGGAACTAGTTAACTTTTCTTAGCCTAGCATCACCCAGGGCAGTTTGACCACGGGACCTATTTTAGGCCATTGCTGGTTGTGCTCGCCACCTCTTGGCGACCTGTGGAACTGCTGTTCTGTAGAATACAATTTGGGGACTATTCCCACTGCAGGGAAGTTTTATAAATCCGTTCTTAGCAAGGAAGTAAAATCAAATGCCTTTTCTGGAACAGGCTCAAGCTTTGATTTTTGAATTCCAAGATGTCATATTTAAAATAAACAATAATATATAGGGGACATGAGTTTTCTCTGATGCCATTGCATTACTAAAACTAAATACTGAATTATTGATAAAATTGTAAAGCTTTATTCTCTTTGGAAGAATTTTCACTGCTTGGATTAGTTATAGCTTTAGGTCATTTAGTTTAATATTTATTGAGTGCCCACTGTATGCGCAGTACTGTCTTGAGGATGCAAAGGCAAATAAGACATCGTTCTTGTTCCAGAGGACATCTAGGTGTGAAACTTCTGGTCCTATCTACTTAACGGTTACACTCTGCTAGTTCTGATATTTAGTAGAAGAGTTGTTTCTTATGATATGCTACCACTGTCCCTGGTATAGGATAAGCCTTAAGTAAATAAGAGTAAGCATTGCTGGCAATTTAGTTAAATGCTTTGAGTTGAAGAGGACATTGTAGATAATCGCCTTCCAACTTCTTTTCCTTGTCACTTAAGAAAACAAAAAACAAACCTCAGTTAGTTGGCTTCCAATGTTATGGTCAAGGTTCTCTTTAGAATGTGGAGCACTGAACCCTAGAGCTGTTGGGAGTGGCCCTTCACACTGCCACCCACATCTTCCCTAAACTCAGGCAAGGCGCCTGCTTCTGGCGGGAGATCCCTCTGATCGCTTCCTGTGTCAGGCATCGAGGCTCGGTGGAAGTTCGGTTTTATTTTGGGGGACGTGAACAGTGGAGTGACTCCAGCAGATCATAGACTTCCTCACTCTTCCCCTCGGGCCCACCACCTCTCCAGTGTTATTTTCTCAGGTTTTGCCCAAGTTCAATATCCAGGTTGTGCCATTTCACAAGTGTACTGCCTTTCTGCATTCACAGTGGCTATGGGGTTTGCCAGATTTGGACTTATATATGACATCAAAAGTAATTTCACCCCCTTGCCTTTCTCCTGGTTGTGCCCTCGAGTCTCAGATACAGTGGAGCCCGCGAGTGGAGGCCCTCAAAGACTGTGTGCAAGGGCTCCCACGCTGGTCCACTCTGATAACTAAGCACGGCCCACACCTGGCAGCGACAGTTCAGGCTTCCTGGTCTCTGCAGGAGGTAGCCCTCCATAGTGGCCTTGCTGGAAACCAAGGTGGCCATTATTTCCTTACTGCTGTTAGGTCTAAAGTCAGAGAAAGCCTGATAAATGCTTATTGAATTGACCTATTATTATTGCCCCATGAGATTTTGTAAGTAACTCCTTAGAAATGGTCTTTTCTTTGAGAAGAAATTTTTGTAGGATGTTGGCAACTTCTTTATAGCAGATCTGTGATTCTAAAAAGGCATATTCCCACTTGGGACAAAAGCCAACTTCAGTATCAGTTAAAGTCTAGCTCATGCACAGCATGAACGAATTCTAAATAGAATTTTAAGAAAAATAATTTTCGAGGTTTCTCCTTGATTTATGGGCCTTGTAAATATGACCCCTCTAAGATAACATGTAGGATTATGGGATTTATTTTGTGTGTTTGCCATGAGGATAAAATAAAGTTTTGGAGTTATTGAGGCCAGACGCAAAGGGAAATTAAATAAGCTCTGTGGATGAAAAGGAAAATTTAAAAAGTGCCCTGTAAGATAGATCGGGTAATAATGCACCAGGGCCAGATGGATACACATCTGTATTGTACAGAATATTCAGTCATAAATTACTACCAATTTTAGAAGAGGTTTATAAACATGCTTTAGGAACCAAAGAAACTTCTCCTTGTTTCAATTTCACTGGCAAGAGAAAAGAAATTTATAGACTATAAATTAATTTTATTCCTTAACTCTAACCAAAAAGCCTAGACTGTTAGATTTATAAAGCCATTAAGCAGTATATATGCCTTCAAGTGGATTTACTCTATGGAAAGTTTCTGGAAAATACTATTTACTATCTAGTTAATAGTACAAACATAGTACTAGGTAATTGAAAAATACGTATGGATAAGACCTTTATCTAGTGAGATGGAGAACTGAAAAACACTCATCTCAAAATTTGTCATAGAAGGTTTTTGTAGAAATTTAAAGACTAGCCGGAATTGAGGCAGAATAAATCCGACTTTCTCATTTTTAGGCATATATCTTTGGAAAAATCTTGGATATATTAAACTATTTAGTATCACATGTCTTTTTAAAAAGTGTGATTTGAAATAGCAAAAAACTGGAGAAACCTTTACGTCCAACTCCAGGTTTAATAAATTTGGTTTTTCATTCAATGGATATTATGCAGTTTTTGCAAATAAAATATTTAATACCAGAAAGATAACCATCATATTTGAAGTAATGAAAATGGGGCCCAAAGCAGTCCTTATGGTATGATTCACTTTTTGTAAAGTAATAGAAAAACGTGTTTGTGTATCTGTAGTGTCCACCAGGGAGTCTTGTTAGAGTCAGTTAAACATCGAAGCTCAAGACTACCCGAGGACACACTTGCCCTGGGTGCTGTGGAGGGTGTCAGGCGGGAACCACAGCGTGCCTGCCTCAGGCATTGCTTTTCTGTAGGAGTCCTTGCAGCTGTGCAGCTCTGGGGCAAGGATGGGAGAAACGCACCGGGCAGGGCAAGAGCTGCCGTAGCCTAGAAGGAAACCTCCTGTCTCACAGTAGCTAAATATCCCTTATGACAACTCCATAGGCGTCTGGGTTCTCCAGGGGATACTGCAGTTACAGTTGTCGCCACACTCAGGGAAACCCGCAGCTATGTGTGTGACCAGGTAGGTAGAGCTCATTTATAGTCTCTCCCACTCCAGATATAGCTTACCAGTCAAGGGGCATCTTAATCACTAAGCAACATTGCTTAGCGCTATAGACTGAGTTATTGGTGTCCTCCCGCCCCCAACCCCCAAATTCATATGTTGAAATCCCTGCCCCCAAGGTGATAGTATCAGGAGATGGGGCCTTTGGGGGTGATTGGGTTATGAAGGCAGAGCCCCCGTGCACGGAATTAGTATCCATATTGAAGGAGCCTTGCCTCCTTCCCCATGTGAGGTCATAGCAAAAAGTCAGTGGTTTAGGAAGTGAGCCTTCACCAGACGCTGAATCTGCCAGTGCCCTGGTCTTGGTCTCCCCCGCCTCCAGAACTGGGAGAAAGAAATATCTGTTGTTTATAAACCACTCGGTCCATGGTGTCTTTGTCACAGCAGCCCGGGTAGGCTCTGATGCTTAGTGTCACGGTTAATATTCCACCTGTCGAGCCATCCTGTGTTTAGGGAGTCAGTTTAAGGCAATGAGCCAAACTCAGAGTAACAATCCGGCCTTCAGTTACTTACTGTGGCCGTGCAGGGAAGAGGCTGGGATACGGGTACCTGCTCCCCGGTGCTGCGTTTTCCCCTTGGAGTCAGACTCCTCAGCACCTTTATCAGGTCTCCAGACGATTCAGCTACAAGGTTAACTGAGGGCCAGTTTTTGTAGAAAAGGGCTTTTAACCCTTACCTATAGTATTGGTTATATTTCTCTTCTTTATTTACCTTTCTCTTTATTTACCTTTCTGGTTCTTTTCTTTTGTCCCTGTGGATTCAAGTTACTTTCATGTGTCATTGTCCTTTTTATTTGTTTGGCGACTTGGCTGGAAGTCCCCTCCCGCCCAGATAAAGCCTCTTAAGTCGCCCCTCGGAGGTGCAGCCCCGGCAGGCGCCCAGCCACCCGGGGGTGGGCTTTAGCCGAGCTTGCAGGCCTGACTCCTTCCCTGGTCACTCTCTCGGGCTGTCCACCTCTGTGGCGTCACGCCCAGCTCTTGGGCCCCACTCGTATCCAGCTGGTTGGTCTATTGTTTATAATAATGCCCTGGACCATAAATTGCTCTACAGTCTTGTGTAATTTGGGCTCTTCTGCGGGAGTAAAAGTCTTTGAGGCCACTCTTTAAGGTTCATTTGACCCCAGGAGGACTGTCCTTAGCTGTCTTTTCCCCTAGTTCTCTCCTTAAACTTCTAGTCGACAATAAAGTTTATTACTCAGAAAGATCCCAGCCTCCTCTTAATCCCTTACCACTCAAATCTCCACTGTTTCAACAGTGCCTTTAGGGTTAAGCTTTCCCACACCCTATTCCAAGTAAAACCTTTCCTTTGAGGAGAGATTCAAGCTCTGTTCTGATGGGCTTCTCCCTCCCCTTGGGCAAAACCACTGTGCCTCTTCTGCAGAGGTGAGGGCAGGGACAGGGGCCCACTTCTCTCTGAACGGCACCCAGGCTTGCTGAGCTGGGTGTTGCCCGGGAGCATACCCTTTCATCTCCTCAGCTTGCCTCTCCTGGCGTGGCATCGCTGCCGGCGAATGTGAGCAGGGAAAGGGAATTTGGGCCCCGGAGCCCGAGAATTCAGTCATGTCTGGGATAGAGCATGAGGGTGAACCTCTCACCTACTCTTGCCTGGAATAGAGGAAGCTGGAGAGAATGAGAAATGCGGGTGGCCTGGTCCTCCTGGGGAGGTACTGTAGCCCCAGACTGACAGCTGAGGGGAGGGAGAGCCCTGTGTTCTGGGAGGCATGAGCCTGGGTTAGTGCTTCCGTCATGCTGACCTGGGGGAAGGGAAATGCCACCAATTCTTGTTGTTCTTACTGAGATTTAGTAGAGTTTCTTGAATAAATATTTCTCCAAGGGCTCTTTACGGGCTATTAGAGGAATTTATAGAGACTTACATTTAAAAAATAATAATTTTAACTAGTTATGGTTGTTTTGCTGGGGAGATCTGCAGAGCTCACACTGCCATCCTAAAAATCTATCTCCCCTTCTTGTTTATAATTTGTGTGTGTCTCAAGGACCGTTAGCCTGCAGTCATTTCATGAATACTATGCATTTACTAAAAAGATGGAAATAGTACACAACAATCTTTGAATGATAATCTCTGGATGAGGAATTATGCTGATTCAAATATTCTTATTTTGCTTATCTGATTTTTTGCCTCAAATATATTTTTTTGAAACGAGGGTAAAAAGCTTTTAATGAAAGAAGCAAATGAAAACATAATTTTTCTTTTGGTGACTGAGAAGGAAAAGAGCAGCAGGCCTGCGAGCCATTCTCTCCCTTTTACTGAGAGCCTTGTTGGGAAGAAAGATGACTTGGTCAAGTTTCCTTATAAGCATATTAAAGACAGACCTTTTGGCAAACAATGATGGCTTTCACTGATGGGGAGAGACATTAATTGTGAATATTTTTAGCATAGCAGGATGTACCTAGTCTGTCTAGAATTGATCATGCTAAACAGACCAGGAATCTATGGATTTATGGGGCATGGCTCCTTGGAAAAAGTCACATAAGCTATTGTTGGGGGAGGCCGTTGAGAGGACATGACCACTGGTTGACCCTTCAGCTGGACCTGGGCGGTTGGAGGCTCCTCACCCCTTCCTTTGTCCTTGGAATTAAGTTCTACCCACTGTCCCCACAGTAGAAGCTGTTTCAAGGACACAGCCTTGAGAGAGTCAGGTATTGGTGAGACCCTCTGGACTGAGTATGTGACTGAACCCAGTCAACGTCTCTATGTAAACGTAAGATTCTCGTGGGCAGGTGTGGAAATCTACTCCTCGTGAGGCCACTCAGGGCAAGCCTCGTTTTCTTGCTTATTAAACCGCCGCCTGCCGGTCCAGGGTGGTCTGCCTCTTTCTTCAGTCTCTTCCTGCCCTGTGTACAGAGGCCAGTGTGCAAACCAACAGATATCTAATCATAGGACTTAAAAAGGAGATAGTTTATGACAGAAATAGATTTCTTTTGTGAAAGTGCTTATTAAATATGTTAAGTATTACCAAATGAAGCAAGAAAGGATGTGGGAAGCTGGGCTGGAGGTCCCAGACCATTCCCTGCCTGTTGCATAAAGCCCAGCATGGGGTCAGATCTCTGATTCTGGTGAGTCGCATTTAAGAATCCAATCCCTTGTATTGTTTCAGTGCCCAGCCAAGAAAAAGAGCTAACTTTGTCAGGAGCCCTTGTGAGTCTAAGCGCTTTACTGAAATGGTATTAGAAATAACTGAACTCTTCTCGGGGAAATCATAAGCAGTTAAGTTCAGGAGGAGCAGGGAGATGGAAGTGAGTCTATTTATTACCAGCATGGCTGTTTATAACATAAATTAGGTATATTTTATCAAACAGTTGGGCAATGCAGCTTCAGGTCCTTTTTTTTCCCGAAAACCAATTTGCCCTATGTCAGTTTGGCAATTCACTGAAATAGTTTTCTGGGCATTAATTTTTAGTGAATTGGACTCCTTCTGGGCAATACAATTAAAAAATAAAGATATTTACCTCAGTTCCTCTGGCATTTCCATGGTGCCTGAATATAAAGACGAATAATTGAGAGTTGTGGAAAGTAAATACCCTTCTCCCCAACTAGGAGTTTCATGTTTTGACCTGTTATGTGTCTTTTTTTTCTGCCCATGTTGAAAAAGAATTTTCCTCTTTATGTTAAACTTATATACCCCTGGAGGAAAATTTGAAGAATACAGAAAATATTAAAACAGGAAACCTGTTTTTATACATTTTAAATACATTTTCCTCTGATCTTTTCTTTATATGCATAGGTTTTTCTCACAGGTTTGCAAACTGTTCGCAAACTGTTCTGAACACAGTTAAAACATTTTAATATCCCAGACTTCATTTTAGGCAGAATATTCACTTAAGTTTATTTTAAAAATCAAGCCAGATACCTGCCTGAATTGCCTAGTTATTCAAATGGACTGAGTCATCAGAAACTCTCCAAATTGCTTGTTTTTGTTTTTTCGCAGCATAGACTGGTTCTATAAACATAGTGAAAGACATAGAGGAGAAGAAAACATCCCCTTTGGTTAGGGGCAGCACTTTAATAGCACTTTAATGGGGTGTAAGAAGGGCAAGGTTAGCCCCCCGGTACACTTAACCTGGGTAAGTCATGTAATTTTCATGGCTGAGGGAGGGGACCACGGTACCACTGCGGTCCTTTCCAGCTGGAATAGCCAACAGTCACTGAAAGGCATTCCCCATATTTCAGCTGCTCTTCACTGTATGTAAAACATTGCTCTTACCTATAGAATTCTGTGTGAAAGAATTGAAAGGCACCAATTTACAAATATGTTGTGTTCAAAGGATTTTTTTTTTTTGGTTAATTAAGTTTGGATTGGAGCACATTTTCCCACATAGATGATGTTAAACGTAATGCTCAATATCCAGCCAGATAGCTAAGAGAGTTCTAACAGTATTACTGATTTTTATTTGCTTCTGTGTCATGCTGGATCCTATGATCTGTCTGAAACCTGTAAGTTCAATAATATAACACGTGTAAATAGCGTATAGCAGTTCTAGTCTTTAAATGCAAATCCTTTCTTTCCTCACTGTCCAAACCCTGACATAAAAGCAGAGGATGAATAATATAAAAAATAATCTCACTAACATTTATTGTAGGTATACTATGTTCTAGGTATTATGTTCAGTTCTTTCTGTGTATTTGATCATTTAATTTCTACTACTTTCCCCACTTTATACATGAAAACAAAGGAAGACTAAGAATCAAAGTATTTGTCCAGAGGAACACAGGCAGACCACGTCTTACTGTGCTTTCTTTATTGTGTCTTTTAGATACTGTGTTTTTCACAGACTGAAGGTTTGTGGCAACCCCACATTGAGCAGGTCCGTCGGTGCCATTTTTCCAACGGCATTTGCTCACTTTGTGTTTCTGCCACATTTTGATGACTGCAATATTTCAACTTTTTCATTATTATTATATTTGTTATGTTGATCTGTGACCAGTGATTATGACTCTCTGAAAGCTCAGAGGATGGTTAACATTTCTTAGCCATAAATATTTAAATTAAGGTATGTACATTGTTTTTTACACATACTCACACACTTAAAGAGACTGTAGTATAATATAAACATAACTTTTAAATGCACTGGGAAACGAAAAAAGTCATTTGACTCATTCCAGAGCTGCCATGTCAGCAAGATATGCCTGTAGCTGTAAAAAGGTGGAATCAGGCCCGAGGTGTCCAAACCCCTGTGGCAGCAGTGATACTGGAGGACACTGTTGTGGCCATAAATCAGTACATATTGTTCCCTCGGTAAGAACCTCCTTACATACCTCCCTGCACCCTCACATTAGCTCACTTGTCTGTATTTGGGCTCTCACTGCCTTGAAATTGGGAGTACTCATCACTTTTATACTAGCATTTCTGTAGTTAGTTACTTAATGTCTCCCTGCTCTGCTAGACAGTAAGTACTGTGAGAAAGGACTATACCTCTGTTCTTACCTTTGTTCTGATGTCAGGAACATAGCTGAGGTTCAGTTGATATATCTAGAACAAATAAATGAAGTAGAAGTGGAGCATTGCTTTTACGGAGCAGAGGAAGAGGTGCGTGTGTGGACAGAGTCTGGGCTTCAGTGTCTCAGGCAGGGTTGGCACTCCAGTAGTGATGGACCTGAGAGTAGCCCCAGGTGGACCTCTTAGCGGTGGTGGCGGATGGATGGTGGCCCAGGATGGTACAAGGATCACTATTGCCTGTTAGATCATCATGCCAATCTTAGATCTGAATAATTTCCTTTGAGTCAGTTTCCAGACACTCAAGAGGATTACTATCTGCACAGTAATCTCTCACTGAGCTATTTCCATAACCCACTGGTTCTTTAAATTTTTTTGTTCGATGTTATTTTCAAAATTTATGTATTTAAAATTTGTTTCCAGCTGTATTGAGATACTGACAAATAACATTGTGCAAATTAACTTGTACAGTGTGATGATTTGATACATGTGTATACTGTGAAATGATTTCCGCAGTGCTGAGACCTTGATAAACCTTCAGGGGTTTCTTTTTGCCTTTGGGGGAAAGTCCTAAAGCAGTATACACGAGGCCTTTCGGTATCTAACCTCATTCCTTCGCGTTCCCGGTGCGAACACCCTTCTACATCTAGTCTCTCCTCACTGGGCTCTGTCTGTATTATGGCTTTTCTCACTTCTGTGTCTGTCTCCCAAACTACTACTTCCACCTCACAACCTCTCCCTCACTCCTTCGCCAAACCTTGACAACCCGGTAAGTATGCAGTGAGTACCTGCTCCATACAAAGCCTTCCAGCCCGACCCTTCCTGTGCCCGCAGCTGTAGCTGCCAAGTCGGTGCCATGCCCACTAATTGCCGCCTTCCGGCGACTTGCCTCATCCCAGGATTATCAACTGCTGCTTCCCTGCTCCCACCCTCTCCCCTCTATGCTGGCTGTAGTACTGCATGCTCTTCAGTAGGTGGCAGCCTTCGCAAACAGAATTCAGTCCGTTTTGTTGCTCTGCTCGGCAGGATAGTGTCCCTTAGGAGAGACACAGATGCCCCAGCAGCTACCTCTTCACTAATTAGAAACATTTCCTTCCTTGGAGTCACAAGAATGTTCCCACTATTATTCTGTTCTGTGTGGGCGAACAATCCGAGTTGTTATTGAAGTGATTCCATTTTCCAGCCCTCATGTGCTTGGAAGATTAGAAGATATCAGAACAAAGCTCTTCTTTATTATTGTTGTTTTTTTTTTCAAGGAATCAGAGAGAAAACATGATTTTTTTTTCCATTTTAGTATGGAATTTTTCTTCTCACAAGATGATGGTAGTGTTAAAATTTAGTACAGGGATCTTTATCATTAGAAGCACTGAGAAGGAGAGAATGATTTAAAAAATGCCAGGGGAGACAGCTAATTGGAAACAAAGACATTAAAAAACTGGGCATATTGTTCAGAATTCTTTCTTTAACGAGAGTATTTGAAAGCTGGTTGGTTCATGAAATGGAGATGTTGGTGCCTAACACCGGTGCCTTTGGTACCTTGACTTCTCTGGAATAATGACCAGGGCATTGGGCTAATGCCACTCCCTGAGTTCCTCTCCTGACCGTTTGCTGCTACTTACTCAGGCATCTTACTTGGAAAATAAATACACTCCCTTTTCTTGCTGTGTCCCTCTGGAAGGCTGCTTCACCAGTATGTTTTACTTCCCGTGGGAAATTTTTCTTGGATCACAACCCCTAACGCCACTTTTCCCTCAAACTATCTCCATTTACGTGAACAAAACGAGTGCAGCGTAAGGAAATGAGATAGAATTTAGCAAGCAAATTGAAATGTGTGCTTCTAGATATACATTGTGCTCTTCAGAAAGACCATTGTGGGAGGCCATGTATTTATTTTAATCATGATTCAGTGGCTTAAAACATTTATAAGTTCCTCATTTGGTTTTTTTACAGAGTCTTCAGTAATGGGGTAAGGTCCATTCTGAGGTCATTCCCTGGGCCCTTAGCTTCTAGTCCTTAGTTCTACAGACGCCTTCTGCATCCTTGTGCTCTTCAGAAGGTATCTGTTTTTGAGCTGTGGATTATCATAGGAGTAATAAATGTGCTACTATTTCCTCCTCTAATTGCTCAGGACAGATTTCTAGTATTCTCTCCTTTGCGCTTTTTGTATGGAAGACTTTAGTCCTTACAGTGTTGGTGTCTGACATGAAAAACGAATAATTGCACTGGTCTCCACACTATTAGTGTGTGGAGAGCTGGTTCTTCGGTTTCTGTTGCATGCACCTATATCCAAGGTTGGACATCTTCAGGACTGGAAATATATTTTCTAATTTATATAAGACTATAATCTCCTGTCATCCCGGTAATTTCTCCCCTTCTTAATTATGTCATCATTTATAATAGCCTGTCACATTTTATTAGAGAAGGTTTTAGCTAAACTATTTGTGTTATTTTAGTCACTCTCAACACTTCTTTTATGTTAATTAAGTTTCATCTACACCTATTGCTTAGGGGAGATGAATTCAATTAAATCTCCTGTTTGAACATCAGTTTGTAAGGAATGGCATAATCTCACAGAAACATATCCTTCGCAAATACATTCACTCATCAGTTGGCTAACAGGTTCATTCATTCACTCAGCCACATTGATTGAGCACACACTCAGTGTAGCCACTCATTACTGCACTGCTGATAACAGCAGGAAACAGGACCTACGCTCTGCTTCAGTCCTGGGGGAGCTCACTGTCTAGTAAGTTGCCGCTGTTAAGGGAATTGACAGTAACACACAGTTCAGGGAGAACCTGCTGTGTGTCAGCTACTTTCACTGATAGAATTTCATTTAATCATCAGAACAGTTTTTCAGGTTGGGCATAACTGGAGTAATTTCTATTCTGTTCCAATGGCAAGATGGAGGAGTTGGGATTTGAACCCAGAGGGGCAGCCTACCTGGCGACCCCAATATGGACATGACTGTCTTGGCCTCAGTGTGTGCTTGCCTCCATCACATTCAGTTCCCTTTCATTAATGATCCTGCTATTCCTTAGCTTAGACTTTATGATAACAAAAATATAAACTGAGAATAGTAGCAAAGCCAAAACTTTAGTACTTATTCTGTACCAGGCACTGTTCTAAGTGCTCTTTATCTGTTTACTCATTTAATCTTTCCAGAACCCTAGGAAGGAGATAGCATTCTCACTCTCATTTTATAGATGAGGAAACAGAAGCACAGAGATGTCAAGTAGGTGGCAGAGCTGGGATTTGAACCTCCCCCATACACTGGGTGCCAGGGCCCGTGCCATGAATCACAATTCCACCCTATCACTACAGAGTTGAACTCACATTATGTAACCAACACAAAATAGCCCCCTCATTCCATACACTTAACCAAATATGGCTAAGCAATTCATGTCCCTGTGTTCAGGTACATGTGTGTACACATGGGTTACAGGCTTTGCTAGGATTACTCTGAAGTCGTTCCCTATTCCTCTGCACAGGCTACTGGCCAGAAGTGGCTGAAATGGCTTCTCAGGGCCACAGCAATATTGAAGTTGCTGGTTCTCTTCTTCGTGATGAACAGGCCTTGATAATGCCTACTGCAAAATGCTTTCTTTGTAAGCAGGGAAGGAAGGGTTTTAGAAGCCTCCTTGGTTTTAGGTTTAAAAAAAAGTGCTTAGAAGACCCCTTTTTATTTAGCAATACCTCCATCTATGTCTATAAGCTCACCACCTGTGTTCTTCCCAGTGAGGGTTTGCCAGAGACGGAGTGTGGGCACCAGGCTGGGTTTGCTGTTAAATTCTTTAATCCCCACTGCCTGACTTACACAAGCAACTCTTCACACATAATTTGATCTTTTAAAAAGTAGCCATGCATTATTTTGAGACAAAACATTTTTCTTAAGTCAAAGTTTATTTTATGGACTCTTAGATGACAGAGGTCAAGTGTGGTGGGCCATTTTGACAATGAAAATATTTTATGAAGATGTTGCTATATAGCAATAGTATATGCAGCCTTAGCCTTAAGAAGTCTCCAAGACAGCAAGATCCTTTCAGATTAAAACCATTTTCTGGACCGCTTAATTACTTTCATAGTCAGTTTCGGCATCATCTCATTCTGTCGTTCCAAGTCATGCTATGGGCTAGAGCACTCTGTGCCTCTTGCTCAGCTCACACAATGCAGCTTGCACTTCATTGTTCTAGTTAGGACGAAAGTAGGTGTTCGAATGAAAAAGTCCTGCAACAACTGAAATAAGTAATGGAGAGAGGAACAGCCAATACTGCGTAAGAAAAGCTAAAAGACAGCAGTTTAAAAAAATCCTTCCCAAGAGCACATCGTGGTGTGTGGTGTGTGGTGTGTGTGTGTGTGTGTTTGCGTGGCTAGAACAGAGTCAGTTCAGAGTAGCAGGCTGTCAGAGCAGCTCTCCTTGGGCTTGTTCCCTGGTTCTGGCCAGAGTCCCGCTCTCCGACCTGCGCGTCTGGGCGGCTTCCATCGGGGCCTGCCTCCGGGTTCCAAGTTCTTGGTTCTTCCTCTGTTGCCCCGGTGATAATGCATGGTGATAAAAGATGTTGCATGGGTGATGTATTTTTCTTTTGGTATAAAGAGTTACTTCTAAGCTAGAAATGATTTTCTTAGAAACACAGACATTATGTCTCACCTTGGACCTGCGCAGGTCTAAAGGATTTTTCCTACTTTCATGTAATCTGCATATGCATATTCAAAGTTTCGGTGTGTGTCATTGTCACATCACCTGGAGCCCTTTTCCCTTAATGTTTAATAAGTTTACCTGAATGCCTCGAAATCCTACCCTGTTGAAATCCTTCCTACGCAAGACTTCTGAGAATTCACAGGGAGCTCACAGTCTTATGGTCTTCTCTGGCAACTGCATTTGTGTGTTTCTTTGCCCGACATTGCCACAGCCTAGATGTGAAATGCAGGCCTCTTCAAATGCCAAGAAAAATTACCCTCACACAAAGCATCTGTAAGCAGAGTTAAATTTCATTTAGGAACTCAGCTGAATAGAGTTTCTTGAATGCAGTTTGAATCAGATGGAGTTTGAGCTGATTCAAGTATTGAATTGAGAAGGATTTTGACTGAGTGGAGATTGAGTTGAAAAGAATTTGATTTGAGTAGAGAGTGATTTTGGGTAAAGGTTGAGTTGAGTAGAGGCTGACTTGAGAAAAGGTTGAGTTGTATAAAGATTGAGTTTGGTAGAGAATTAGTTGAACAGTGTGATAGAAGATTTGGGTGACATACGAAGTAGGGATCATAGTTCATATAGTAGAGTGAACAAATTAAAAGTCCATAATGAATTCTCCAAAATCCTCATGGGCCCCTCCTCTTGGGGTCATCTTTTTGGCTCTTTCCACATGGATAAGGAGGAAAGGGCTCCATCACAAGGTATTCATTCTCCTTGCTCTGCTCTCTTTTCCCTTCTCTTTCTTTCTCCCCCCCACCCCCACTCATTCTAAAACAACAAAGGCATTTCCGATCTTGTTTACCTGAAAGCAGTTTCAAGCTCTTCTGACAGCCAGATCCTCACTGTCTCAATGTACACCCCCAAGTGCTCATCAAAGTGTTTCTCAGAGACTATTCCACTCCTAGAGGATATGATAAAATTGCTAAAATGATACATTTTTTCCTACCTTCTTACCTTTAATTTAACTAATGATGAATTTCAAGATGCTTCTTTCTCTTTCGTTTGGAGTTCATTGAATAGAATGCTAGGGGTATATTAGTCAATACTGACATGGAGAACAAAAAGGAAATGTCAATGTTTGTTCATTGAAAAACACTCAGATGTATGTCAGCCCATACACTGGAGTAGCCTTCTGTGGTTCCAATAAATGAATTGGTCAAAAATGGCAATGGGAGTGTATTTAGATAGAAAAATGCCAAATTGACTGTATGAGAAGATGCTGCTATACTATGCGGTCACTACATCAACCACCTAACTCTCTCCATATATATTTGTGAAGTTACAAAATTCCATTTAGTGAGCATACAAGTAGCGGAAATGACAGCTCCCATATTAGATTTAAAATTTCAAAGCAAATCAAATGACTATAACAGGCACCAGGTGTTTAGCAGGTGCTTAGAACTGTGCTGGATAGAAAAGATGCATGAGTCACAATTCTTTCCTTCAGGGAAGTTGAGAATCTTATTAGTGGAATAAAAATAAATAAAACTAATTTTTAGATGATATAAAAGACATGAATTTAAAGAGTTATTGTGGGGTAAAGTTCTGTGCCACAGGATTGGAGAAGGGAAGTTTGTTAGGGTTTAGTTAGACTGAAAGCCCATGAGAGGGACCTGGAGCTTCAGCTGAGCAAGAGGGACCTGCCAGGAGAGGAGAAAGGTTTGGACAAAGGGGTGCGTTGAGTGAGGGTGACGAATAGATGAGATGAGATCCTGGCAGAGAGGTATTTCTCAGGGAATCCTAATAATTGAGGTCAGCTAGGTAAGATGGGCATTGATTGGGTTCCAGCCTGAAGAGGCTCGGCTTTACTTGCCAAGGGAAAAGCCGCCTGGGCGGGGGGGGGGGGGTGACTGTGCAGGGAGAACAAAGAATGATAAGATGCCCTGTGAACGCATTTCACATTTGCCGGGTTCTCTATTTGATTGCACAGAACTTACGGGTCTTTTCTCGGCAGAAAGAAGGAGGACAGTGTTTTACTTTCTCAATGAGAACGATATGAAGCGAAAAAAATTTTGAAGACCTTCCAATGTGGATTAAAAAAAAAATTGCTGTTGACTCTCTAACATTTTTGCCAGCCATGTCTGTCGAATTGCTGGTCCACCTTGAAATGAAATCCATTAAAAAGTTATTTTCTCTTTGAAAGCAGCAGGCTTGGGAACATTATGCCACGAGGTTGATGCTGTCCCAGTGGAGGTGCTGCTGTGACCAAAGGCCTCTGTCAAGTAGTTCGTCAGAATGAGGAAGCCTGCCCTGCTCACTCAACTCTTTTACGTATGTTCAGATATTTCTGTAACAACAGTTTTATTTATTTATTGAAAGGATTGAAGTGTACCTGCCACTGAGTTTCAGTCCTTTCAGACAGGTCTGGCAGTCCAAGGAGGCTGGAGATGGTCGGAGGAAGCCAATTGCAGGATTGGCCTCGCGTGACCTTCAGAGGCTCAGAGCTCTTGCTTTTGGAGAGCCCATCCCGTATATTCTAAAAAATGCAAAGGCACCCATGTTCTGTGATAAATGTCCTTAACATGGCAATATTATCTGAGTTGATGTAATGTTACATCTGGCAGACATTTTAGTTAAATGTTTATTCATTTGAATTTTGCAGGGTTTCAAAATATTCCAGAAGAAATAAGTGCTCTTTATCTATGTCAGGTCCCAGCCTTTCACAGGCTATTGATTGAGTAGCCTGCTGGAAGGTGGTGGGCACTGGGTCTCCAGTGCCTAGTGGAAAAAAGTATCCTGGGGAGGGCCCTGGAGAGAGTTTCCTGCAGAGGAAGAAGGGGACTGCCATGCCAGTAGACACTCCGCTGGTGGGCTTGAGCGTCCTGGTGTTGCTGGGCAGCTGGGTCTGGGGAGGTCTCTCCCTGCACACCAGGTGAAACCTCCACCTGGTCGGGGGAGGGTTCTTGACTCTGAATGAGAAAGAATTCTCAAACAGGTTGGATGAATGTAGGTAAGGAAAGAATTCATTAAAGTGAGAGCAGCAAAGAATGGCAGCAGCTATACAGGCAGCAGAGAGCCAGGAAGAACAGAGGGAGGAGAGGGAAGCTCACTGAACTCCTGCTCAGCATAGAGCAAATCCCCTGCCATCCCTGAAAGCCAGGGTCACCTGGGAGCCAGTGTCCGCTAGAATCTGCACGGCGTGGGAACTAGCCCCTACCACCTCAGGATCTGGGGGAGCCGCAGAGCCCTGGATGGAGTGAGATTATGTTCTGAGAACTTCCCAAGGGCAAAGAAAGGAGGTTTTGGGGCATGCTACTAAAGAGCATGGTTGTACAACCACAGTCCTGTCTGGGTCACCCAGGGGACAGGAACTTGCAAAGCCCAAATCAGAGATCTTAGTAACCCCTCCCTACTTATGGGAAGTAGGACAGAGAGAGTGAAGACTCATGCTTAAGTCTGGAAAAGAGAATAAAACAGCAAAGTAACGAAGATGCTCACCACTGGAAGAGGGCAGAGACAAGACACAATAAGTTGAGCCGTGAGAGTTTTATTTAGAAAGTACACTCTTGAGGAAAGGGGTGTGTGGGCAGCCTCGGGAGAAGGAGCGCTCGAGGGCTTAGGGTTCTGTCTTTTAAGGCTTTCAAGAATGGGTCACAGGGCCGCAGGGCTGGGGTGGGGGCACGGGCTTGCTATGTGGGCTCATGGTGTCTCTCTCTGGTGAGAGATATCATGTCGCCACTCACAGTCAGTCCTCCTGTTCTTCGAGATAGGCAACGGGGACATGACATGTCAATTAGGACTGCTCGCCCTGCCTGAAGATCAGGTAGGTTATTGGCTGATTACCATAAAATATGTTAGGAATCTTACCTCCTACCTCCCTGGTTTTTAAGATGGGATCTTAGCCTTAAGATGGAGTCTCTCTTGTTCTTACTACCCTGTTTATATCTTGACATTTTTCATCACAGGCAGGAAAAGTTAATCATGATGCTTGTCCTATGTCCCTGCCCACCCCAGCTGTGCTTCTCTGAATTCCCATGGGCACCCTAGGGAGAAAGGGGAGAAATAGTTGCTTTGTGTGTCACCTGAAAAACCCATGTCGCCTGTCTGCCTCTCTAGCCTGCTCAACCCCCAGGCCCAAACCACTCTAGAGTTGCAGGCAGTAGAGAGGGGGGCTACCTGAACCTTCTCATTTCTCAAGAGACCACCTAGCTGTTCCCATGCAGCCGGAAGTGAGAGCCCAGGCCTGGTGAATCTGCAGGGATCTGGGCCCTCACAGAGGCAGAGGTGTTGGGGGAGGGAGCAGGCTTGGATTCGGCAAGGAGGAAGAGAAGTGGTAGTCAGAACTGACTTGTGAGAACTTGTGTGAACGGGAGATGTTCTCTGGAGCACGGGAGAAATAATCTGGAGGAAGTTTGCGGGGGACTGGATTCTTGCTTAGCAGTATGCAGAGGCTTGCAGCTCTCGACACAGAGGTATCAATGTTGGTGAGACCTCACAGATATCCACAGGCTCATGACGTTGGGGCACATTCCAGATTTCCCACTGGCCTGCTTTCCTACCTTCTTTCCTTCTAGCACTAGGCATTCATTCATCAAACATGCTTCAAATTAGATATTTGATGCATAGATGAATAGTCTATGTACCTCATTTTTAATTGCTCCTGAGTTCCCAGGAGGAGTAAGACCTCTTTGTAAGACCATGTAAGACCATGCATTGGGGGCACCGGTGA